>SNVD02000315.1:0-13170 GCA_013180625.2 Boswellia sacra
CTATCTTAGATTTATCAACTTCCCTTAGCAGAAATAACATGTCTCAAAACTATACCCTGATCTACCATAAAAATGACATTTTTTTCAATTCAAAACAAGGTTAGTTTCTATACATCTTTGAAGTATAAGTGTAAGGTTGTCAAGGCATTCATCAAAAGAATCACCAAAAACACTAAAGTCATGTATAAATACCTCAAAGATGTTCTCGACATAATTAGGGAAAATATTTACCATACACCTTGGAAAGTGGCAGGGGCATTGCAAAGACCGAACGCATGCTCTACGCAAATGTACCAAATGGGCATGGGTAAATGTAGTTTTCCCACTTGATCTTCAGGGGCAATGAAATCTGATTTATATCCTGATAGCCTCAAGAAAACAATGAATGCGAATGACCTGCAATCTCTCCAGCATTTGATCAATAAATGGCAAAGGAAAGTGATCCTTGCGAGTTGCAGAATTGAGCTTTCGATAATCAATACAAACTCGCCACCCGGTTTGGATACGAGTGGGAACTAGCTCATTATTGTCATCTTAACCACCGTAACACCAGATTTCTTTGGAACGACTTGGACTGGACTTACCCACTTGCTATCCGAAATTGGATAAATCACACCCACATCTAACAATTTCATGATTTCTTTCTTGACAACTTCCATCATTGGAGGATTCAACCTCCGCTGTGCTTCTCGAGTGGGCTTGGATCCTTCTTCTAATAAGATGCGGTGCATGCATATGGCTGGGCTAATACCTTTGATGTCAACAATTGTCCACCCAATGGCTGTTTTGTGATCTCGAAGCACTCGGATGAGTTTCTCTTCTTGCAATGGTGTAAGGCCCTTGGCTATTATGACTGGCAAAGTATCCTTCTCACCCAAGAATACATACTTCAAATGTTCTGGAAGAGGCTTAAGCTCCATGGTAGGGGCTTTCATCACAGAAGGAAGAATTTTCTCATTAGATAAAGGCAATTCAATGTACGAAACATCATACCTGTTTGTGGTGATAGTTATAGTCCCATCCAAGCTTGCCACAACTTCCTCCACTTCTTTAGACACATGTATCAACTTTCCTGGTTTTTTGAAACTTTCTGTCCTTATGTGTTCACTAATGGCTACTTCCAATTCATCTTTGCGAGTTAACTCAAAAAATTGTTGTGCCAAAGAATCAATGACATCAACTGCAAAGACAGAATGTAAGTCAGTAGGGTATCTCATTGCCTCAAAATATTGACGGCGAATCACCTCGCCATCAAATTCCATGGTGAGAGTGCCATCATGAACATCAATCTTGTTTCGGGCAGTTTTCAAGAATGGCCTCCCTAAAAGAATTGGTGTTGGATTGGGAGACGTTTCATCCTCCATTTCCAAAACATAAAAGTCTGCTGGAAAAACTAATTGATTCACCTGCACAAGCACATCTTCCACAACTCCCTTGGGATATGCATTAGAACGATCAGCAAGTTGAATTACAATACCAGTTTCCGCAAGGGGTCAAAGGTTCAAGGAAGCATAAATAGAATAGGGCATGACATTAATTGATGCTCCTAAATCTAACATAGCTCTTTCAAAATTGGTATTGCCAATGGTGCATGAATGGTGAACGTACCTGGATCTTTGCATTTCGGAGGAATTTTTCTTTGCAATACAGCTGAAACATTTTCCCCCACCATTACCTTCTCATTTCCTTTCAACTTCCTCTTGTTGGTGCATAACTCTTTGAGAAATTTTGCATAACGAGGCACTTGCTTGATAGCATCCATAAGTGGTATGTTTACCTCGATCTTGCGAAAAGTTTCTAGGATTTCTTGTTCTTGTTCCTCCTTCCTTGAATTTGCGAATCTGCTGGGAAAAGGTGGAGGGGTAACATATGAATGAATGGAAGTTTTAGGATTTACCTTAGAAGTGGATGTTTGTTCATGGTAGAAGTGGTATCATCACCTTCATCAATTTGTGATTTCTTTGGTGAAATCTCTAATTGCTTTCCACTTCTCAAAGTTACAGCACTAGCATTCTCTCTTGGATTGATCACTGGCTGAGATGGTAATTTTCCTGAGCTTTGACTCTCAAATTTGCTCATGTTAGTGGCCAATTGTCCCATTTGATTTTCCAAGTTTTGGATACTTGCCCTAGTTTCTTGCTGAAATTGCATTGTGTTAGTGGCAAGTGCTTTAACAATATCCTGGAGAGACATACCTGAATTTTGTGGAGCTGGTTGTGGTGCTGGTTGTGGTTGTGCTTGAAATGGTTGCTGCACCCTTGGTTGATTGAAACCTGGTGGTCGATTTGGTATGGCATTTGGGGCAATTGGTTGATGATTCCCATATCTTAAATTAGGGTGATCTCTCCATCCAGCATTATAAGTATTGGAGAAAGGGTCATACCTTTGCCTTGGTTGTCCTGGAAATCCACCCATGGCATTGGCTTGTTCTGTATCTCCTTCTTGCAAAGTTGGACACATGTCAGTTGGATTGTCCATGGCAGAACATACCCCACATGCATAAGATTGCTGCATATGTCCTACAGCCATTTTTTTTTACAAGAGAGGTTAGTTCACAAAGTTGTTGTTCAATGTTTGATGTACTTACCTCATTTACTCTTTTTGGTAGTTGTGGCTCAAATTGACTGCTGAATTGTTGGGAGTTCGCTGCCATGTCACTAATCAAACGTCTTGCACCGTTCGGTGTTTTATTAACTAGTGCTCCACCACTAGCAGCATCAATGATACTCCTTTCCATGGGTAGGAGACCCTCATAGAAATATTGAATTAGGAGTCCATCACCAATTTGGTGGTTTGGACAGCTAGCACATAACCTCTTAAATCTCTCCCAATAGTCATGAAGTGATTCTCCATTGTGTTGTCGAATGCCACTAATATCTTTTCTAATATTTGTAACTTTCGAGGCTGGAAAGTATTTCTCCAAAAAGAGTTTACTCATCTCATTCCAAGTGGTAATGGTACCTGGTGGTAGGTAGTATAACCACTCTTTTGCCGAATCTGCTAATGAGAATGGGAAAGCTCTCAATTTAATTTGCTCTTCAGAAACGCCAGTTGGCTTCATACTTGAGCATACCACATGAAATTCTTTGAGGTGTTTGTTCGGATCCTCTCCTGCAAAACCATGAATTGTAGGTAAGAGATGAATCAGTCCAGATTTAAGTTCAAAATCTATCTCAGAATTGATGTTTATGCATAGCGGTTGTTGATCAATAATTGGAGCCGCTAACTCCTTAAGAGTCTGATCATTTTCCATCGCCATTGCTTCCGATTTAGATTTGATTGAACTGCAAGAAGATGGGAGGGAAGTATGTCGTGCAAGGTCAAATTCTGGAGGTGGAGTTGAAATTGAACGATTTAGTCTTAAATTCGAGGATTGGAGAAACTCCTTAATTCTCTTAAGTCGCAGATCCGCTTCTCCCTCGGACATAAAAGCCTAAACACAAACAATCAGAAAATAACAATCAAGAATCGGTAGTAAAAACAGAATAACAAATTGATTAGAAAATCAATCCCCGGCAACGGCGCCAAAAACTTGATGCGTTCGAAACTAGCAAGTAGACTAGTCGCACAAGTAATAAAGTGATAAGTAAGATATCGTTCCCACGAGGATTGATTCTAATTGAATTTGTTATTTTCCAGCAATAATAAACTAAACAGGGGGGGTTTGTTGATTGATTAACTAAACTTAATACGAAAGCAAATGAAGAATAACACAAAGCAAAGTTAAATCGAATGAAAAATCAATGAGAGAAAGCTGGTTAAGGGATCCTTCTCTACCACAAGATATGGATTTGCGAATTAATTGTAGAATTGTCATCCAATTACACCATTGAAATTACCAACCGTAGATAACAACAAGCTCTGTTATCCCCAATCTTTCCTTACTTTGTTGTTAAACAAAACAGGCTCTTTATTTAATCTCTATCCATTAAACAACCTAGAACACGCTCTCTAAATTTAATTCAATGGATGCATTACGATAAGAAAGATAGGTTGATCTAAGCAATAAACACACAAGCTCGGATTATTTAACTTAGATTGTATTCTCCAATTGCAATCTCTGATCACAATTTTGCTACTAATGATTAGAAATTCAAGACAATTACGGATCAAGATTTCTAATCTAACAATAGACAATATCCAGATTATATTCAGTTGGCCACCCAAATACAATCAGCAAGTAATCCTAAGCATTAAACATGGAAAAATACAAGCAACTTCAATTAGAGAATTGGATAATAATTTCTTGCACAATCAACTTACAAACACCATATCAAGGGCTTTGAATCACCCTCAACCAAGTCAGATTTAGTTACACATGTTCAAAAACGTGGTAAATACAATACAACATCGAGACATTCCAGAAAATGAAAGGGAAGGGAAAAACTTAGCAAATTTGATGTAATTCTCTTTGGATTGTAGTTTTTCCTCTTTCCAAGCTTCCTTTCTCCTTCAAGAACTCCAAGAGATGAAAGAATTCAAGAGCTGCAGCCTCCACCACGTTCTCCCCTCTTCAAGTTATGAAAATAAAACCCTAAAATTTGTTTAAATACTCTGCTACAGTAACTTGCTACAGTGGCCCGTATTTAATAACATGCTACAGTGATATATGGAATTACAAATATACACTTCTCATACCATTTTTATCACAACTTTCGGTACACTACATAAATTCTTGAACCGTAAATTTCTCCAGAAAATAGACTTCGAGAGCTTTTCAATGGTATATAGCAGGTTATCCGGTTAATTGTATATCGATACAATCAACTCCAAGAAATTGGTTGACTAGCAGAGGTGAAAATGAAGGGTTTTACTCCAATTTTGTGTAAGTTCCTCCAAAACTCCTACAAACATCAAAAACCACACAAAAACATAAAAATACCAAGGAATATAGCAAAGAAACATGGACGAATTGATATGAAAATGATATATAAATAGACACTTATCAGAATCTGATAAGGACTGGGAAACATTTGTCAAAGAGAGATTGTCTCCAGAATTTCAAGTAATTAGACATATCTAGTCACACACAAACACACACGCATATATATAATAATGTAGAATTTATTCATTTGGTTTATACTTGATTAATAGGTAATCAGCGAGAGGATGAAAATTTTGCGAAAAAACCAAGAGGATGTACACACAATGGGTCGACTAGGTTATGCTCGCAAGGAATATGAAATGGTAAAAATTCAACATCCTTGCATTTTGATTATATTCACATGATTTTTCAATTTATGTCTTAACTTATTTCTACCACTATGTTTCTTCATTTGAAGAAAAAACAGAGCTCAGGTGAAACATCAATTACTAGAGTTGATGTTTGGATTCAAGCGCATCTAAATAAGCAAGGGCAGCCTGCAAATGAATCAATTGGACAAAAAATGGTAGGAATTTTTATAATAAAAAAATAAATTACCTTACAAACACATGGCTTACATGAGAGTTATTATTCACACTATCTATTTTTTCACATATTACTTGGTTGTTCATAGAAACAAATTGAAGATATTCAAAAGTCAAGTGAGGATGTGGACATGTCTAATATACGAAATGACCCTCTTGTGATTGGATATGGAGGTGAACAACGTGGTAGAGTGCGTGGAAAAGGATTTGGTGTCAATCCTTCTAAAGTAGATGCACAGCTGCAATCTAGTGGAAAAGTTAAAGTACTTGAAAATGAACTGCAACTTAATAAGCAAAGACTTTTACTATTAGAAGACCAGATGGATAAAGTGAATGCATTGTTAATGAAAATGACGCAGGTGAGTAGATTTTTATTACTTAAAAATGATCTATAACATATGCTATTATATATAATGGATTTCATACCTTGAAATTGTACAGAATCAGAGTGTTGACGAAATGATGAGCTCTTATGCATGTACCCCTCGAGTAAGAAACTAACACAGTTTGTTGTATTTATAATACTATATGAGTTAAAGTATACGATTATTTAAAGTAATAATTAAACTAATTCTATTAATTGTAGTCTCAACAAGGAAGTGCTCCAATTCATCAAATTATACCAAGTGAAAATGCAAGATGCCTATTACTGCATTGGTACTCAGATGACACAGATGAAATTGTGGCTGAAGGAAAGATTGCAAGTGTAGATCCTAAAGTTCTAGTACATCACAAGCCTTTAGGAAGGGACTGTTGGAAAGTTTGGGTTACTCATGCTATTAGGAATGATGTTGAACTGTATAGATCAACTGACGAAGCTCAAAACATTGATCAGGCTGTAGGAAGTGCTATTGCTTGGCTAAAAAGTTGCATCAAGTTGATATCATAAAGGTAAGACTTTCTCATTGACTAAATTTCTATAAGTTTGTATTTGGAAGCTTATATCATTTAATTTTTACAATATGTTCTAAGGATGTTTACTGCATTTTTATTATCCTTATTTTTAGGTGGAGGTTGCCTTTTATGTTGTCACTTTTAAGGAAAGTTCATCAATCAAGATGCTAAAAGAAGACGATGATTTTGCTGCTTATGTATGAATTTGTGCTTAAGTATGTTTTACATGATTTCATTTTCCTTGAGTCATTTAGGATTGTATTACATATTAATTACAAGTACTTGTATTTTTCATAATGTTTGTGATAATATTAACATAATACAAATTTCTACATTTATTATAAATTATGTATTCTGCGATTATTTATATATCAATTTGTATAATTAAAAATGAACAGGTCTTACGTATTAATAAAAACGGTATTTAATTATAAATACAATATATTTCTATATCAAACAAATGGCAACATGCGCATGTTGCTAAAACAAACTTCCAGAAATCTATAGCAACACACATTGCATGTTGCTGAAACTATGTTATTTTAGATCTTTTCGCAACACGCAATATGCGTTGCCATTGAGGTATATAGCAACACGCATTGCGCGTTGCCGTCGATGTCTACGGCAACACGCATTGCGCGTTGCCGTCGATGTCTACGGCAACACGCATTGCGCGTTGCCGTCGATGTCTACGGCAACACGCATTGTGTGTTGCTGAAACTTTATTACTCTTTGTCTTTCAACAACGTCCAATGCACGTTGCAATTAATATCTACAACAACACACAATGTGTGTTGTTGAAAACTCTTTTAGTCTGTCTTTTAGCAACACGCAATGCGCGTTGCTAAAAGATTTCTAGCAACATGCACAATCGCTTTTCGCAACGTGCATGCGCGTGTTGCTAAAAGTGAAAGACTTTTCGCAGCACCAAAAACGGCAACATGCATCTGCGCGTTGCGAAATCGTTTTAGCAACACGAAATGCGCGTTGCCGTAGCCCATTTTTCTTGTAGTGTCTAAGCATGCCATAGCTTCCTCCATTTCTTTGGACACTTGTATCAACCTTCCTGGTTCTTTGAAATTTTCTGTCCCTATGTGCTCACGAATAGCCATTTCCAATCCATCCTTGCGAGTTAACTCAAAATATTGTTGTGACAAAGAATCAATAATATCAACTGCAAAAACAGAATGCAAGTCACTAGGGTACCTCATTGCCTCGAAAATATTGAAACATATCACCTTGCCATCAAACTCTATGATGAGAGTGCCATCATGAACATCAATCTTGGTTCTAACAGTTTTCGAGAATGTTCTCCCTATAAGAATCAGTGTTGGATTAGGAGATGTCTCATCCTCTATTTCAAGAACATAAGAGTCTGCTGGGAATACCAATTGATTCACCTGCACAAGCACATCTTCCACAACTCTTTTGGTATATGCATTAAAACGATCAGCAATTTGAATGGTAATCCCAGTTTTCGCAAAAGGTCCAAGATTTAAAGAAGCATAAATATAATATGGCATGACATTAATAAATGCTTCTAAATCTAACATAGCTCTTTCAAACTTGGTTTTACCAATGGTGCATGGAATGGTGATCGTACCTTACTTACTTTCTCATTACTTTTTAACTTTCTTTTGCTGGTGCATAACTCCTTGAGACATTTTGTATAATGAGGTACTTGCTCGATAGCATCCAGAAGTGGTATATTTACCTCGATTTTGTGAGAAGCTTCCAGGATTTCTTGTTCTTGTTCCTCCTTCTTCGATTTTGCAAATCTACTAGGAAAAAGTGGAGGAGAAACATATGAAGGAATGGGAGTTATAGGATTTACCTGAGAAGTCAGTGTTTTGTTCATGGTGGAAGTGGTGTCAGCTCCTTCATCAGTTTGTGATTTCTTTGGTAGGACATCTAATTGCTCTCCATTTTGCAAAGTTATCGCACAAGAATTCTCTATTGGATTGATCACCGTTTGACAAGATAATTCTTCTGAGCCTTGGCCCTCGAATTTGCTCATGCTAGTAGCCAGTTGTTCCATTTGATTTACCAGATTTTGGATACTTGCCCCAATTTCCTGCTGGAATTGCATTGTGTTAGTGGCAAGTTCATTAACAATATCCTGGAGTGACATACTTGAGTTTTCTGAAGCTGGTTGTGATGCTGGTTGTGGCATTGGTGGTGGTTGCATTTGAAATGGTTGCTGCACTCTAGGTTGATTAAAACCTTGTGGCTGATTTGGTATGGCATTTGGGACGATTGGTTGATAATTCCAGTAACTGAAATTAGGGTGATCTTCCCATCCAGCATTGTAAGTGTTAGAGAAGGGATCATACATTGCCTTGTTTGTCCTGGAAATCCATCCATGGCATTGGCTCGTTCCATATATTCTTCTTGTAAAGTTGGATACATGTCGATTGGATGCTCCATGGTAGAATATATCCCACACGCATAATATTTCTGCATATCTCCTACAGCCATGTTTTCCACAAGAGAAGTTAGCTCAGAAAGTTGTTGTTCAATGTTCTGAGTGCTTATCTCATTTACACTCCAATGTAATTGTGGCTCAAATCGGCTACTGAATTGTTGAAAGTTTACTGCCATGTCTCCTAAACACAAACAATCAGAGAAGAAAAACAAAAAAAAAAACGAATCAACAATGAAAACAAAATAACAAATCGATTAGAAAATCAATCCCCGGCACCGGCGCCAAAACCTTGATGCGTTCGAAACTAGCAAGTATACTAGTCGCACAAGTAATAAAGTGATAAGTAAGATATCGTTCCCACGAGGATTGATTCTAATTGAATTTGTTATTTCCAGCACCAATTAACTAAATGGGGGGGGTTTTGTTGAATGATTAACTAAGTGAAATAAGAATGCAAATTAAGAATAACATAACAGAAGTTAATTTGAATAAACGATCAATGAGGGAAATCTGGTTAAGGGATCCTTCTCTACCACAAGATATGGATTTGCGAATTAATCATAGAATTGTCATCCAATTACACCATTGAAATTATCAACCGTAGATAACAACAAGCTCTGTTATCCCAATCTTTCTTTACTTTGTTGTTAAACAAAACAGGCTCTTTATTTAATCTCTATCCATTAAACAACCTAGAACAAGCTCTCTAAAGTTAATTCAATGGATGCATTACGATAAGAAAGATAGGTTGATCTAAGCAATAAACACACAAGCTCGGATTATTAAACTTAGGTTGTATTCTCCAATTGCAATCTCTGATCACAATTTTGCTACTAAGGATTAGAAATTCAAGACAATTACGGATCAAGATTTCTAGTCTAGCAATAAACAATATCCAGATTATATTCAGTTGGCCACCCAAACACAATCCAGCAAGCAATCATAAGCATTAGACAGGGGAAAATACAAGCACCTTCAATTAGAGAATTGGAGATAACAACTCCTTGTACAATCAACTTACAAAAACCATATCAGGGGCTTTGAAATCACCCTCAACCAATTCAGATTCAGTTACACATGTTTTAAGAACGTGGTAAATACAATACAACATGGAGACATTCCAGAAAATGAAAGGGAAGGGAAAAACTTAGCAAATTTGATGTAATTCTCTTTGGATTGTATTTCTTCCTCTTTCCAAGCTTCCTTTCTCCTTCAAGAACTCCAAGAGATGAAAGAATTCCAGAGCTGCAGCCTCCACCACGTCTCCCCTCTTCAAGTTATGAAAATAAAACCCTAAAATGTGTTTAAATACTCTGCTACAGTAACCTGCTACAGTGTCCCGTATTATACATGCTCCAGTGATTTGTGGAATTACATTTCTAACTTCTTAACACTGTTTTTGATTACAACTTTCGTAGCACTGACTGGATTCATAAACGTAAATTTCTCTCCAAAAGTGAACTTATCGAAGAGCTTTTTTCCACCACATCCCCCCCACAACAACAAAACCACTGGTATATAACATGTTATCCGGTTCATTGGATATCAATACAATTAAATCCGAGAAGATGGTTGACTAGCAGAGGTGAAAATGAAGGGTTTTACTCCATTTTTGTGCAAGTTGCTCAAAAACTCCTACAAACATCAAAACCTGTCTCTTATACACATCTAGATGTGTATAAGAGACAGGTTTTGATATTTTTAGGAGTTTTGGAGCAACTTGCACAAAAATGGAGTAAAACCCTTCATTTTCACCTCTGCTAGTCAACCATCTTCTCGGATTTAATTGAATTGATATACAATGAACCCGATGACATATTATATACCGTTGGAAAGCTCTCGAAGTCTATTTTCTGGAGAAATTTATGGTTTATAAATCCATTAGTGTACCAAAAGTTATAATCAAAACAGTGTGAGAAGTATAGAAATGTAATTCCACAAATCACTGTAGCATGTATAATACGGGACACTGTAGCAGGTTACTGTAGCAGAGTATTTAAACACATTTTAGTGTTTTATTTTCATAACTTGAAGAGGGGAGAACGTGGTGGAGGCTGAAGCTCTGGAATTCTTTCATCTCTTGGAGTTCTTGAAGGAGAAAGGAAGCTTGGAAAGAGGAAGAACTACAATCCAAAGAGAATTACATCAAATTTGCTAAGATTTTCCCTTCCCTTTCATTTTCTGGAATGTCTCCATGTTGTATTGTATTTACCACATTCTTAAACATGTGTAACTGAATCTGAATTGGTTGAGGGTGATTTCAAAGCCCCTTATATGGTTTTTGTAAGTTGATTGTGCAAGAAGTTGTTATCCAATTCTCTAATTGAAGTTGCTTGTATTTTCCCATGTCTAATGCTTATGATTGCTTACTGGATTGTATTTGGATGGCCAATTGAATAAAATCTGGATACTGTCTATTGCTAGACTAGAAATCTTGATCCGTAATTGTCTTGAATTTCTAATCCTTAGTAGCAAAATTGTGATCAGAGTTGCAATTGGAGAATACAACCTAAGTTAAATAATCCGAGCTTGTGTGTTTATTGCTTAGATCAACCTATCTTTCTTATCATAATGCATCCATTGAATTAAATTTAGAGAGCTTGTTCTGGGTTGTTTAATGGATAAAGATTAAGTAAAGAGCCTATTTTATTTAACAACAAAGTAAGGAAAGATTGGGATAACAGAGCTTGTTGTTATCTACGGTTGATAACTTTAATGCTGTAATTGGATGACAATTCTACGATTAATTCGCAAATCCATATCTTGTGGTGGAGAATGATCCTTTAACTAGATTTATATCATTGATTAATTCCCATTTCAATTAAGTTTGCATTGGTTATTCATTAATTACCGTAGTATTCAGTATTTCATCTAGTTAATCAACCAACAAAACCCCCCATTTAGTTCATTGTTGCCTGAAATAACAAATTCAATTAGAATCAATCCTTGTGGGAACGATATCTTACTTATCACTTTATTACTTGTGCGACTAGTATACTTGCTAGTTTCGAATGCATCAAGTTTTTGGCGCCGTTGCTGGGGATTGATTTTCTAATCGATTTGTTATTTTGTTTTCATTGTTGATTCGTATTTTGTTTGTTTTTCTTTTCTGATTGTTTGTATTTAGGCGACATGGCAGTAAACTTCCAACAATTCAGTAGCCCATTTGAGCCACAATTACATTGGAGTGTAAATGAGGTAAGCACTCAGAACATTGAACAACAACTTTCTGAGCTAACTTCTCTTGTGGAAAACATGGCTGCAGGAGATATGCAGAAATCTTATGCATGTGAGATATATTCTACCATGGATCATCCAATCGACATGTATCCAACTTTACAAGAAGAATATATGGAACAAGCCAATGCCATGGGTGGATTTCGAGGACAAACAAGGCAATGGTATGATCCTTTCTCTAACACTTACAATGCTGGATAGGAAGATCACCATAATTTCAGTTACTGGAATCATCAACCAATCACTTCAAATGTGATACCAAATCGGCCACAAGGTTTCAATCAACCTAGAGTGCAGCAACCTTTTCAAATGCAACCACCACCAATGCCACATCCAGCACCGCAACCAGCTTCACAAAACTCAGGTATGTCTCTCCAGGACATTGTTAATGCACTTGCCACTAACACAATGCAATTCCAGCAGGAAACTGGGGCAAGTATCAAAAACCTGGCAAATCAAATGGGAAATTGGCTACTAGCATGAGCAAATTTGAGGGCCAAGACTCAGAAAAATTATCTTCTCAAACGGTGATCAATCCAAGAGAGACTGCTAGTGCAATAACTTCACGAAATGGAGAGCAATTTGATGTCTTGCCAAGGAAATCACAAACTGATGAAGGAGATGACACCACTTCCATCATGAACAAAACATTGACTTCTCAGGTAAATCCGATAACTCCCATTCCTTCATATGTTACTCCTCCACTTTTTCCTAGTAGATTTGCAAAATCGAAGAAGGAGGAACAAGAACAGAAAATCTTGGAAACTTCTCCCGAAATTGAGGTAAATATACCACTTCTAGATGCTATCGAGCAAGTACCTTGTTATACAAAATGTCTCAATGAGTTATGCACTAGCAAGAGGAAGTTAAAAGGAAATGAGAAAGTATGTGTGGGGGAAAATGTTTCAGCTGTATTACAAAGAAAAATTCCTCCGAAATGTAATGATCCAGGTACATTCACCATTCCATGCACCATTGGTAATACCAAGTTTGAAAGAGCTCTGTTAGATTTAGGAGCATCTATTAATGTCATGCCATATTCTCTTTATGCTTCTTTAAATCTTGGACCTTTTGCGAAAACTGGTATTACCATTCAGTTTGCTGATCATTTTAATGCATATCGCAAAAGAGTTGTGGAAGATGTGCTTGTGCAGGTGAATCAATTGGTTTTTCCAGCAGACTTCTGTGTCCTTAAAATAGAGATG
>SNVD02000319.1:0-13431 GCA_013180625.2 Boswellia sacra
CACAAAATACGCATATATTTTGGAATCGCCGAATTGGTGTTTTCTCCATTTCTACAAGTGCTCTAAACTGTGTAAGACAATGATGCACGTTAGGTATTATGCGATTCAAGTGCAAGACAGGTTATGAAATGACATTTCAAAATATGCAGCATGGATATATACACACGTAAAACTCTCAAATTTGACACATGGGGACATAATTTCGGTGGGGGTTGTTCGATGCAGATTTATCGCCCCAAGATTTGAAAAAATGAGATACGCTTTCGGCGGGGTTTGACAAAACCTACACACTTGTCTCCCACGTGAAGCATGGAAAATGGACATATACTTTCAGTGGGGTTTGACAAAACTGTCACAATTGTCTCCCACGCGAAGCATGAAAAGTAGACATATACTTTCGGTGGAGGTTGACAAAACCTCCACACTTGTCTCCCACGTGTACTTATGCCCTAGGGTAGTCATATGGTTTGTCAAAAAGAAAACTTGAAATTAAAACAAACAAAATCAACAAACAACAATAACACAAAAACAACATTGATAATCAGATCAAACGAAACAAGAAAAAAAAAATTCGAAAACAACAACACACATTCAAATATACAAGTAGTTGTGATTGTGGCTCACATCTTCCTCTGGTTTTACGTCCAGTAACAGCTGAAACGCCTTCTATGAGTCGGGGATTTGCTTCCCATCCAGTTTTCTTATAACCTGGCAAACAGGGTCGTTTTTAGTCAGATTCCCTAGACTATAACACTGCAATTCATCACGAAATTGTTTCCATAGATTAAGCAATTCACGCTGAACAAGTCCACAAGAATGTGACTCGAGAGTTAACAAAACATTATCCAGCGACTCATTACTCAAAACATTCTTAATAAACGAAAGTTTATCTTCTTCTATAAAAATATAAAAATAATAGACAATGGCAAAGAGAGATAAAACCTGATCAATTTGATGGCCTACAAAAGGAATCTCCTCGAGACAGAAAAATCGATCATTATTACCTTATTTTATTTTTCTTTTCTTTTTTTATTTTATTTTGCAAAAACATTGGGTTGCCTCCCAATAAGCGCTTGGTTTAACGTCCTCAGCCCGACGTTGGTTCCATCATGGCAGGGTCCAATCTCTGCTATGCTTCTCTAGTGGCTTGGATCCTTTTTCCAACAAGAATTGGTGCATACATATGGCTGGGCCTTGGATGTTAGCAATTATCCACCCGATAGTTTTTTGTGATCTCTAAGTACTTGGACGAGTTTTCTCTTCTTGTAGTGGTGCAAGGCCCATTTCTATTATAATTGGCAAGTATCATATCTCACCCAAGAATCCATGCTCAAATGATCCGGAAGTGGCTTTAGCCAGGTATTGGCTTTCATCACAAAAGGAGACGTTTCTCATTAGAGAAACAGGCATTCAATGTAACGAAACTCATACCTGTTTGTGGTTATAGCTAATGTCCTCAATCTAAGCTTGCCAGCGCTTCTCCTTTTGTTGGACACTTGTATAAAAATTCTTGATTCTTTAGAATTTTCTGTCCCTATGTGCTTACTAATAGCTACATCCAATCCATTCTTGCGAGTTAACTCAAAACATTGTTGTGGCAAAGAATCAATAACGTCAACTGCAAAAACAGAATGTCAGTCACTAGGGTACCTCATTGCCTCAAAAATATTGAAACGGATAACCTTGCCATCAAACTCTATGGTGAGAGTGCCATCATGAACATCGATCTTTGTTCTAGCAGTTTTCGAGAATGGTCTCCCTAAAAGAATCAGTGTTGGATTAGGAGATGTCTCATCCTCTATCTTAAGGACATATAAGTCTGCTGGGAAAACCAATTGATTCACCTGCACAAGCACATCTTCCACAACTCTTTTGGGATATGCATTAAAATGATCAGCAAACTGAATGTAATGCCAGTTTTCGCAAAAGGTCCAAGATTTAAAGAAGCATAAATAAATGGTATGACATTAATAGATGCTCCTAAATCTAATATAGCTCTTTCAAACTTGGTTTTACCAATGGTGCATAGAATGGTGAACGTACCTTGATCTTTGCATTTCGGAGGAATTTTTTTTTGTAGAACAGCTGAAACATTTTCCCCCACACTTACTTTCTCATTTCCTTTTAACTTTCTCTTGCTGGTACATAACTCCTTTAGACATTTTGTACAACAAGGTACTTGCTCAATAGCAGCTAGAAGTGGTATATTTACCTCAATCTTATGAAAAGTCTCCAGGATTTCATGTTCTTGTTCCTCCTTCTTTAATTTTGCAAATCTGCTAGGAAAAGATAGAGGAGTAACATAAGAAGGAATAGGAGTCTTAAGATTTACCTTAGAAGATGATGTCTTGTTCATGGTGGAAGTGGTGTCATCTCCTTCATTAGTTTGTGATTTCTTTGCTAGGTTTTGGATACTTGCCCCAGTTTCCATTTGCTCTCCATTTCGAATTTGCTCTCCACTTCGCAAAGTTGTCGCACAATCATTCTCTCTTGGATTGATCACCGTTTGAGAAGATAATTTTTCTGAGCATTGGCCCTCGAATTTGCTCATGCTAGTAGCCAATTGTCCCATTTGATTTGCGAGGTTTTGGATACTTGCCCCCGTTTCCTGCTGGAATTGCATTGTGTTAGTGGCAAGTGCATTAACAATATCCTAGAGAGATATACATGAGTTTTGTAAAGTTGGTTGTGGTGCTGGATGTGGCATTGGTGGTTGATGCATTCGAAACTAGCAAGTATACTAGTCGCACAAGTAATAAAGTGATAAGTAAGATATCGTTCTCACGAGGATTGATTCTAATTGAATTTGTTATTTTACAGCCACAATTAACTAAACAGGGGAGTTTTGTTGAATGATTAACTAAATGAAATAAGAATGCAAATTAAGAATAACAAAACAGAAGTTAATTTGAATAAAAGATCAATGAGAGAAATCTGGTTAAGGGATCCTTCTCTACCACAAGATATGGATTTGCAATTAATCGTAGAATTGTCATCCAATTACAGCATTGAAGTTATCAACCGTAGATAACAACAAGCTTTGTTATCCCAATCTTTCCTTACTTTGTTGTTAAATAAAACAAGCTCTTTATTTAATCTCTATCCATTAAACAACTAGAACAAGCTCTCTGAGTTTAATTCAATGGAAGCATTACGATAAGAAAGATAGGTTGATCTAAGCAATAATCACATAGGTTCGGATTATTTAACCTAGGTTGTATTTTCCAATTGCAATCTCTGATAACATTTTTGCTACTAATGATTGGAAATTCATGACAATTACGGATCAAGATTTCTAATCTAGCAATAGACAACAACAGATTATATTCAGTTGGCCATTCCAAATACAATCAGTAAGCAATCATAAGCATTAGATCTGGGAAAATACAAGCAACTTCAATTAGAGAATTGGATAACAATTTCTTACACAATCAACTCACAAAATCCATATCAAGGGCATTGAAATCACCCTCAACCAAATCAGATTTAGTTACACATATTCAATCAGAATAACAAATACAATACAGAGAACTTCCAGAATTGAAAAGGAAAGAAAGAACTTAGCAAATTCTTTGAAAATCTTCTTTGTAGATGAATCTTCTTGGAATTGTAGTTCCTCCTCTTTCAAAATCTTCTTTCTCCTTCAAGAACTCAAGGGATGAGAGAAATCCAGAAATGCAGCCTCCTTCCCCGTTTTCCCTCTTCAAGTTATGAAAATAAAACCCTAAAATGTGTTTAAATACTCTGCTACAGTAACCTGCTACAGTGTCCCGTATTATCCATGCTCCAGTGATTTGTGGAATTACATTTCTATACTTCTCACACTGTTTTGATTACAACTTTTGGTACACTGAATGGATTTATCAACCGTAAATTTCTCCAGAAAATAGACTTCGAGAGCTTTCCAACGGTATATAATATGTCATCGGGTTCATTGTATATCAATACAATTAAATCCGAGAAGATGGTTTACTAGCAGAGGTGAAAATGAAGGGTTTTACTCCATTTTTGTGCAAGTTGCTCCAAAACTCCTACAAACATCAAAACCACACAAAAACATAAAAATACCAAGGGATATAGCAAGAAACTGGACGAATTTGAATGAAAATGATTATAAATAGACACTTCTCCGTGGTGGTTGCATTGAAATAGTTGATGCACTCTAGGTTTTTGGATTGAAACATTGTGGCCAATTTGGTATGCCATTTGGGGCGATTGGTTGATGATTCCTGTAACTACAATTGGGGTGATCTATCCATCTGGCATTATAAGTATTAGAGAAGGGATCATACCATTGCCTTGATTGTCCTGAAAATCCACCCATGGCATTGGCTTGTTCCATATCTTCTTCTTGTAAAGTTGGATACATGTCCATTGAATGCTCCATGGTAGAATATACCCCACATGCATAAGGTTTCTGCATATGTCCTACAGCCATGTTTTCCACAAGAGAGGTTAGCTCAGAAAGTTGTAGTTCAATGTTCGGAGTGCTTACCTCATTTACTCTCCATGGTAGTTGTGGCTCAAATCCGATGCCGAATTGTTGGAAGTTTACTGCCATGTCGCCTAAACACAAACAATCAGAAAAGAAAAACAAAAAAAACATGAATCAACAATGAAAATAAAATAACAAATCGATTAGAAAATCAATCCCCGGCAACGGCGCCAAAAACTTGATGCGTTCGAAACTAGCAAGTATACTAGTGGCACAAGTAATAAAGTGATAAGTAAGATATCGTTCCCACGAGGATTGATTCTAATTGAATTTGTTATTTCCAGCACAATTAACTAAATGGGGGGGTTTTGTTGATTACCTATATGAAAACTGCTACGACGGTATTAATATACACAATGCAAACTTATTGAAATGGGAATTAATCAATGAGAGAAATCTGGTTAAGGGGCATTCTCCACATAGATCTGATTTGCGAATTAATCACAGAATTGTCATCCAATTACACCATTGAAATTATCAACCGTAGATAACAACAAGCTCTGTTATCCCAATCTTTCTTACTTTGTTGTTAAATAAAACAAGCTCTGTTATTTAATCTCTATCCATTAAACAACCTAGAACAAGCTCTCTAAATTTAATTCAATGGATGCATTATGAAAAGAAAGACAGTTTGATCTAAGCAATAAACACACAAGCTCGGATTATTTAACTTAGGTTATATTCTCCAATTGCAATCTCTGATCACAATTTTGCTACTAATGATTAGAAATTCAAGACAATTACGGATCAAGATTTCTAATCTAGCACTAGACAATATCCAGATTATATTCAGTTGGCCACCCAAATACAATCAGCAAGTAATCATAAGCATTAAATATTGGAAAATACAAGCAACTTCAATTAGAGAATTGGATAATAATTTCTTGCACAATCAACTCACAAACACCTTATCAAGGGCTTGAAATCACCCTCAACCAATTCAGATTTAGTTACACATATTCAGACATAATACAAATACAATACAATACATAGCAATTCCAGAAAATGAAAGGGAAATGAAAAACTTAGCAAATCTGATGAAATCTCTTAGGATATGTAGTTCTTCCTCTTTCCAAGCCTTCAATCTCCTTCAAGAACTCTAAGAGATGAGAGAAATCCAAAGATGCAGCCTCCTCCACGTTCTCCCTCTTCAAGTTATCAAAGGTAGACCCTAAAATGTGTTTTTCAAATAACTCCTGCTCAGTAACCTGCTCACAGTGTTCCCGTATATATACTGCTAACGTGATTTGTGGAATTACTTCTATACTTCTCACACTGTCTTGATTCAACTTTGGTACAAACCCCACCCAACCACCCACTGAATGGAGTTTTTAAACCGTAAATTTCTCCAAAAAGTAGACTTCGAGAGCTTTTCAACGGTATATGATATGTCATCGGGTTCATTGTATATCAATACAATTAAATCCGAGAAGATGGTGACTAGCAGAGGTGAAAATGAAGGGTTTTACTCCATTTTTGTGCAAGTTGCTCCAAAACTCCTACAACATCAAAACCACACAAAACCATAAAAATACCAAGGAATATAGCAAAGAAACATGGACAAATTGATATGAAAGTAATACATAAATAGACACCTATCAAGCACCTAGATGAAAGCATCCAGTCTCAGTAAAACCCTCGTGAAAGCTCAGGTATTAGGATGAAAGCATCCAGAATCAGTCAAGCCCTCGTGAAAACACAGGCACCAGGATGAATGCATTTGGAATCAATCTAGTCAACACAGGCACTAGGATGAAAGCATCTGGAATCAATCAAGTCGTCGTGAAACACAGGCACTAGGATGAAAGCATCCATATTAGGTTAAGCCCTCATGAAAGTACAAACATCAATATGAAAGTATTTGACCTTTATGGTCTCCTCAATGGACTTGTACCAAGGTCTTCAGAGTAAGAGTACTTAACTTCAATTTGATCAGAGAAGGTCTTCAAGCCACCAAGAGGTGCAACTCTGTTGGTGCAAACCACTGAGAGGTGTAAAACCTAATGGAATCCAGACATCAAGCTTGAAAGTGCAAAAGAGGGGGGAGGGGGGATGAGGGAGGGAAAGAGAATGGTCAAGACCCTACGAATTATTTCTGTCTAATGCACCGCAGATGGACCTTCGTGGTAAGGTCATTGTAGGGGTTGGATGCCCCCTTCCCGGGGGTCCAGGGGTAGCGCCTTTAACCCAAAACTATACGCGTTAGAATTAGGTTTGGCACCTATAAGCTAGGGCTAGTGCCTCTAGCATTACAGGCACGTGCCTCTAACATTATAAGCGCACGCTCCTAAGTAGAAGTGACGCCTATAACCTCTGAAACCCTAATGACGCCTTTAGTTAGAGGAGCTTGCCTATAGCCTTACAGGCGCACCCTTATAGCTTTAGCCTATAACCTTATAGGCGTGCGCCTAAAGCTGCAGTCCCACATCAGGAAAAGAGCTCATTTTCAGGCTCTTGAGAGTATATATAAAGGAGCCCGACCCTTGGTTTTTGGTAAGCAGTTTTAGATGTAAAAATACCTAAAAACTCATATTTTGAGGGATTCTGAATATTTTCATAGACTCTCTTTAGTATAAACATCTTTCGGTGTTTTCTTTGTGTTCTCGATGTCTTCTGAGGAATTCTAGGGTGTTGGGCTAGTTAAAGATTCAACTTCCGATTAAATTCGAAATTTGATAAGGTTTCTGAGGGCCTCCTCTTTAGTTTAAATATTCTATTTAGGTTTAGTTGCCATGTTTAGGCATAATTAGGAATAATTATGCCGTGCTTAGTTTATGATTAGATTAGTTAATTACTAGTTAATTGCCATGCGTAGGATTTGTTAATTAGTAGTTAATTGCCATGCTGAGATTAGGATTAGTTTAGTTAATTAGTAGTTAATTGCCATGCTTAGGAATTGTTAATTAGTAGTTAACTATGTTGTTTAATTTAGGATTAGAGGTTTAACTAAGCATGTTTTATAGTTAATTATGTTATTAATTAGACATTAATTAAGCATGATTAGTAGACAATTAGTTGCTAATTAGTAACTATGTGGTTAATTATATGTTTGATTAGTGGTTAATTGTGTGATGCTTAGATGTTAATCATGCATGCTTAGTATAGTTAATTAATGATTAACGGTGCCATAATTAGTGTGGAAATCACACATTCGGATTAATATTTTTTTAATCGTGCTTGTTATTATTAATGCCCTTATTTAATGATGGAGAACCAAGTTGGAAATTTCTTTGATCTACGATTATTCAATTTATTCTATCGCATTTATTATGAGAATTGTTGTAATTCTCAATCCCTTCCCCCATAGTTGATGGAAATGTAATCAATTATCCTTCCCCTTTTTATGTATGTATATAAACGATCAACAACTCACATGTAATAAAAAGATAAAAGTGGTTGTGTGTATAATAAAACTTAGGATCCAGAGAGAGTAAAATTAATGACTTAGAACCTAGAACTCAGTAAACCCATAGTGGAGCCTAGACTAACATCTGGGTGGTTGTTGCCCGTATCTGACTTTTCAAACTCATCTTTGAAAGGGTGAAGAGTAGTTAGTCTGAAGCTAGGGATCGGCTGTTGTCATCCAAAATTTTTCCATTGTTATTTACGCCAGTGGTGACTCTGACATATTCTCCAGGCCTTGTATCTGTGACTTGGTCCATACGGACCTTCGAGCAGCGACCAAAAGGGAGTGTAGCCGCTCACTTTTTTTATCGTTTTCTTATAATATAGTTAAAAAAATAAAGGAAGATAGATCATCTCAAAGATATTAAACTTAGAAAGCGTTCAATTTGTTACGCTAGATGAAGACAAGAAGAAATATCTTTTATAAGCATAGTGCACCAAGAAGCATTTGCAAGTAATTAATATGGAAGAAACAATCCATAAAAGAAATGAAGCATCTGTACAAGGCAACTATGATGTTTCTGTTTCACCATTTTGTAGAAAATATTAAGACCGAGTATCTTACTATTGATGACTTAGAAATTCTCTGGAAGAGTCTAGAAGAACGTTTCAACTTGCAAAGAGATGTATTTCTCTTATAAGCTTAATAGGATTAGAGCAACCTCAGATTTAGAGACTATAAGACAATTTCTAAATACAACTTAGCACTGTTTCATATCATCTTGATGCTGAAGCTACCTAGTCAAGAAGTGACTAAGTTGAACATGATTGACAAGACTTTGTCTACTTTCTATGTTTCAAATTCACCTTTTTAGTAGTAATATCGAGAATGTCATTTCTTGAAATATTCAAAATTGAGCTCTTGTCTTTTGGTTACAAAAAAGAACAATGAACTTTTACTAAAGAATCACAATATGCATTTCCTAGAAGTGAATTGATAGGTGTCTATTTATGTATTACTTTTATATCAATTCGTCCATGTTTCTTTGCTCTATTCCTTGGTCTTTTTATGTTTTTGTGTGGTTTTGATGTTTGTAGGAGTTTTGGAGCAACTTGCACAAAATGGAGTAAAACCCTTCATTTTCACCTCTGCTAGTCAACCATCTTCTCGGATTTAATTGTATTGATATACAATGAACCCGATGACATATTATATACCGTTGGAAAGCTCTCGAAGTCTATTTTCTGGAGAAATTTACGGTTTATAAATCCATTCAGTGTACCAAAAGTTGTAATCAAAACAGTGTAAGATGTATAGAAATATAATTCCACAAGTCACTGTAACATGTATAATACGGGGCACTGTAGCAAGTCATTGTAGCAGAGTATTTAACACATTTTAGGGTTTTATTTTGAGAACTTGAAGGGGGGAGAACGTGGTGGAGGCTGAAGCTCTGGAATTCTTTCATCTCTTGGAGTTCTTGAAGGAGAAAGGAAGCTTGGAAAGAGGAAGAACTACAATCCAAAGAGAATTACATCAAATTTGCTAAGTTTTTCCCTTCCCTTTCATTTTCTGGAATGTCTCCATGTTGTATTGTATTTACCACGTTCTTAAACATGTGTAACTGAATCTGAATTGGTTGAGGGTGATTTCAAAGCCCCTGATATGGTTTTTGTAAGTTGATTGTGCAAGAAGTTGTTATCCAATTCTCTAATTGAAGTTGCTTGTATTTTCCCATGTCTAATGCTTATGATTGCTTGCTTGATTGTATTTGGGTGGCCAACTGAATATAATCTGGATATTGTCTATTGCTAGACTAGAAATCTTGATCCGTAATTGTCTTGAATTTCTAATCCTTAGTAGCAAAATTGTGATCAGAGTTTGCAATTGGAGAATACAACCTAAGTTAAATAATCCGAGCTTGTGTGTTTATTGCTTAGATCAACCTATCTTTCTTATCATCATGCATCCATTGAAATAAACTCAGAGAGCTTGTTCTAGGTTGTTTAATGGATAGAGATTAAATAAAGAGCTTGTTTTATTTAACAACAAAGTAAGGAAAGATTGGGGTAATAGAGCTTGTTATTATCTATGGTTGATAACTTCAATGCTGTAATTAGATAACAATTCTACAACTAATTCGCAAATCCATTTCTTGTGGTAGAGAAGGATCCCTTAACCAGCTTTCTCCCATTGATTTTTCATTCAAATTTACTTTCTGTTTTGTTATTCTTTACTTGCATTCTTATTTCATTTAGTAAAGCATTCAACAAAAATCCCCCCCTGTTTAGTTTATTGTTGCTGGAAATAACAAATTCAATTAGATCAATCCTCGTGGGAACGATATCTTACTTATCACTTTATTACTTGTGCGACTAGTATACTTGCTAGTTTCGAACGCATCAAGTTTTTGGCGCCGTTGCCGGGGATTGATTTTCTAATCGATTTGTTATTTTGTTTTCATTGTTGATTCATATTTTCTTTGTTTTTCTTTTCTGATTGTTTGTGTTTAGACAACATGGCAGTAAACTTCTATCAATTCAGTAGCGGATTTGAGCCACAAGTACCATGGAGAGTAAATGAGGTAAGCACTCCGAACATTGAACAACAACTTTCTGAGCTAACCTCTCTTGTGGAAAACATGGCTGTAGGAGATATGCAAAAATCTTATGAATGTGGGATATATTCTACGATGGAGCATCCAATCGACATGTATCCAACTTTACACGAAGAATATATGGAACAAGCCAATGCCATGGGTGGATTTCCAGGACAAACGAGGCAATGGTATGATCCTTTCTCTAGTACTTACAATGCTGGATGGGAAGATCAACATAATTTCAGTTACTGGAATCATCAACCAATCACTCCAAATGTGATACCACATCGGCCATAAGGTTTCAATCAACCTAGAGTGCAGCAACCTTTTCAAATGCAACCACCACCAATGCAACATCCAGCACCACAACCAGCTCCAGAAAACTCAGGTATGTCACTCCAGGATATTGTTAATGCACTTGCCACTAACACAATGCATTTCCAGCAGGAAACTGGGGCAAGTATCCAAAACCTGGCAAATCAAATGGGACAATTGGCCACTAGCATGAGCAAATTCGAGGGCCAAGGCTCAGAAGAATTATCTTGTCAAACGTTGATCAATCCAAGAGAGAATTCTTGTGCGATAACTTTGCAAAATGAAGAGCAATTAGATGTCCTGCCAAAGAAATCACAAACTGATAAGTGTCTATTTATATATCATTTTCATATCAATTCGTCCATGTTTCTTTGCTATATTCCTTGGTATTTTTATGTTTTTGGTGGTTTTTTATGTTTGTAGGAGTTTTGGAGGAACTTACACAAAATTGGAGTAAAACCCTTCATTTTCACCTCTGCTAGTCAACCAATTTCTTGGAGTTGATTGTATCGATATACAATTAACCCAATGACATATCATATACCGTTGAAAAGCTCTCGAAGTCTACTTTTTGGAGAAATTTACGGTTTATGATCCATTCAGTGTACCGAAAGTTGTAATCAAAACAGTGTGAGAAGTGTAGAAATGTAATTCCACACATCACTGTAGCATGTATAATACGGGACACTGTAGCACTTTACTGTAGCAGATTATTTAAACACATTTTAGGGTTTTATTTTGATAACTTGAAGAGGGGAGAACGTGGTGGAGGCTGCAGCTCTGGAATTCTTTCATCTCCTGGAGTTCTTGAAGGAGAAAGGAAGCTTGGAAAGACGAAGAACTACAATCTAAAGAGAATTACATCAAATTTGCTAAGTTTTTCCCTTCCCTTTCATTTTCTGGAATGTCTCCATGTTGTATTGTATTTACGACGTTCTTAAACATGTGTAACTGAATCTGAATTGGTTGAGGGTGATTTCAAAGCCCCTGATATGGTTTTTGTAAGTTGATTGTGTAAGGAATTGTTATCCATTCTCTAATTGAAGTTGCTTGTATTCTCCCATATTTAATGCTTATGATTGCTTGCTGATTGTATTTGAGTGGCCAACTGAATATAATCTGGTTGTGATTTATTGCTAGACTAGAAATCTTGATCCGTAATGGACTTGAATTTCTAATCATTAGTAGCAAAATTGTGATCAGAGATTACAATTGGAGAATATAACCTAAGTTAAATAATCCGAGCTTGTGTGTTTATTGCTTAGATCAACCTATCTTTCCTATCATAATGCATCCATTGAATTAAACTCAGAGAGCTTGTTCTAGGTTGTTTAATGGATAGAGATTAAATAAAGAGCTTGTTTTATTTAACAACAAAGTAAGGGAAGATTGGGATAATAGAGCTTGTTATTATCTACTGTTGATAACTTCAATGCTGTAATTAGATGACAATTCTACAATTAATTCTCAAATCCATATCTTGTGGTAGAGAAGGATCCCTTAACCAGCTTTCTCCCATTGATTTTTCATTCAAATTTACTTTCTGTTTTGTTATTCTTTACTTGCATTCTTATTTCATTTAGTAAAGCATTCAACAAAAATCCCCCCCTTTTTAGTTTATTGTTGCTGGAAATAACAAATTCAATTAGAATCAATCCTCGTGGGAACGATATCTTACTTTATCACTTTTATTTACTTGTGCTTACTATATCTTGCTAGTTTCAAACGCACATCACAACACACTGATGAAGGAGATGACACCACTTCCACCATAAACAAAACACTGATTTCTCAGGTAAATCCTATAACTCCCATTCCTTCATATGTTTCTCCTCCACTTTTTCCTAGTAGATTTGCACAATCGAAGGAGAAACAAGAACAAGAAATCCTGGAAACTTCTCACAAAATCGAGGTAAATATACCACTTCTGGATGCTATTGAGCACGTACCTCGTTGTACAAAATTTCTCAAGGAGTTATGCACCAACAAGAGAAAGTTGAAGGGAAATGAGAAAGTAAGTGTGGGGGAAAATGTTTCAGCTGTATTGCAAAGAAAAATTCCTCCAAAATGCAAAGATCCAGGTACGTTCATTATTCCATGCACCATGGGTAATACCAAGTTTGAAAGAGCTATATTAGATTTAGGAGCATCTATTAATGTCATGCCATATTCTATTTATGCTTCTTTAAATCTTGGACCTTTTGCGAAAACTGGTATTACCATTCAGTTTGCTGATCATTTTAATGCATATCGCAAAAGAGTTGTGGAAGATGTGCTTGTGCAGGTGAATCAATTGGTTTTTCCATCAGACTTCTATGTCCATAAAATAGAGGATGAGACATCTCCTAATCCAACACCGATCTCTTTAGGGAGGCCATTCTCCGAAAACTTGTCTAGAACTAGATTGATGTTCATGATGGCATCGCACCATGGAATTTGATGCGAGGTGAGTCCGTTTTCAATATTTTTGAGCAATGAGTTTCTCTATGACTTACATTCTGTTTTTGCAGTTGACGTTATTGATTATTTGCCACAACAATGTTTTGAGTTAACTCGCAAGACTGGAGGGGATGTTGCTATTAGTGAACACATAAGGATAGAAAGTTTCAAAGAACCAAGAAAGCTGATACAAGTGTCTAAAGAAGTGGAGGAAGCTGTGACAAGATTGGATGAGAC
>SNVD02000320.1:0-13450 GCA_013180625.2 Boswellia sacra
ACTTATAAGGGTTAAGAGGATCTAGATGAAAAGGTTGTAGAGAATTGGGTTTAGTATCTGATTCATACTCTGCCTCATAATGAAAGTTTGTGACCGAACTAGAAGAAGAAGGAACTTCTGAAGAAGACTTTGCAAATTCAGTCGTTGCTATCTCTTGGTTATCCATTGTCCTTATGTTGCCTCTCAGGGTCTTACTACAAAAGGAGAATATATATATAACTTTTCTTGTGGATATTAGCTCTTTTTTCTCACGCCACCTTGGCTTTCTTTTCGAGCATTCACACCACAATAGAAAAGTATCCTCAATCTATATTTCTTCACTCTGGATAGCCTTAACTGAATCACAACTTCTAACTCAGAAATTCATAAGATATCAATATGATAAAATTCAACCGACGGCAGGGCCGAACTGAGAGAACTTTATTATTTTGAACCTTAAACTTCAACTCCTTTTGGGAGGATAGGCTCTGATACCATAAAAACAACTAGGCTCAGAGTACAAGCTCTGATTCTATTACTAGAGAAAGAGATTACACAAGGGATAGACACACGAGAGACTCGGCTAGTATTCCCTGTCCCAATACAAAGCCCAAGTATCCTTTATATAGGCCAAGCCAGGATACTATGCTAGGATGCTTCCTTATCTCTAAGGAATCTCCTTTACACGTATACACTACTTTACAACTCACACCTTATCATTATCATCATAACACTGGAAACCTCACTACATGACTCACACATAAAGACAATACAACATCATTACACTAGCATGACTCACATCATGTTTTATTGCTTTATGTCACATCAGACATGATGTGACTTGATGTGACATAAAGCAATAAAACATGATGTGAGTCATGCTAGTGTAATGATGTTGGATTGTCTTTATGTGTGAGTCATGTAGTGAGGTGTCCAGTGTTATGATGATAATGATAAGGTGTGAGTTGTAAAGTAGTTTATACGTGTAAAGGAGATTCCTTAGAGATAAGGAAGCATCCTAGCATAGTATCCTGGCTTGGCCTATATAAAGGATACTTGGGCTTTGTATTGGGACACGGAATACTAGCCGAGTCTCTCGTGTGTCTATCCCTTGTGTAATCTCTTTCTCTAGTAATAGAATCAGAGCTTGTACTCTGAGCCTAGTTGTTTTATCATTTTTATCAGAGCCTATCCTCCCAAAAGGAGTTGAAGTTTAAGGTTCAAAATAATAAAGTTCTCTCAGTTCGGCCCTGCCGTCGGTTGAATTTTATCATTTTGATATCTTATGAATTTCTGAGTTAGAAGTTGTGATTCAGTTAAGGCTATCCAGATTGAAGAAATATAGATTGAGGATACTTTTCTATTGTGGTGTGAATGCTCGAAAAGAAAGCCAAGGTGGCGTGAGAAAAAGAGCTAATATCCACAAGAAAAGTTATATCTATATTCTCCTTTTGTAGTAAGACCCTGAGAGGCAACATAAGGACAATGGATAACCAAGAGATAGCAACGACTGAATTTGCAAAGTCTTCTTCAGAAGTTCCTTCTTCTTCTAGTTCGGTCACACACTTTCATTATGAGGCAGAGTATGAGTCAGATACTAAACCCAATTCTCTACAACCCTTTCATCTAGATCCTATTAATCCTTATAAGTTCTATGATGTCAGTGTTCTTATTCCTAAACTAAAAACCCTTGTTCCGTTTAGAACCCCTCAACTCAAGTCTGTGTACAAGTCCTCGGAAGTGTCCGTCCAGTCTATTTCTTCAAGTTCTTCAGAAACCTATCTTCCTATAATTTCCGCACCAGATATCCAAAGATACAGTCGAGAAGGCTACCGTGGGATTCATCTGGGAGCAATTCGAATAGGATTGCAACCATTATTCCTTGGTGGTAAAAATGTTACTTGTTTTATTGCAGTTCTAGATACTCGTTGGCAGTCTTTTGAAAAAGCTTTGATATCAGCTGTTGAGGTAGGTCTCAATCAAGGTCATGTTATCATACAAGTTGAGCCTAACTTTACCCTTGATATTTCCAAGCCTACTTGGCCAAACACTATCAAAGTCATGATCCAGTTACATGGATTAGAAATGAATCCCAATGAGTCAGCCCTTGCAATTCATCATTCCATGACCTATAAAGTCCAAACACATCTCTTTTCCCTGAACCACACAAATATGCCAATTACTAGACTCACTGGTAATGGTATAATCATTCAGCCTCAGACTTTCAAGCAAAATCAGCTCGTTTTTCCCCCAAAATGGATTAATGAGTATGAGCAGAGTAACAAGCCTCAAACTGTCCACGACAAGCCAACGATAGAAAAGCTGTCTGCCGGTAGAACCTCAGTTTCTTTTCCAAGAGAATCAATTCCTATCTATCCCTGCGAAAAGTGTCAGCTTGATGGCAAGAATCCTAGATCTTGCACTCATATGCCCAGAACTCATTTCCTTCCTAGATCTCATTCAGTGAAATATGGCGGATCCATCAATATGTTCAAATTTCCAGAAAATGATTTTGTCTCTAATGCCTCTGGAAATTATGTTGCTGGAAGCTGGGTTGTTCAAAAGCTTGATCCAACAGAGTTTGGTCCCATTGAAAAGGCGGTCAACTGGCACAACCCTAATGCTCTACAACAAAACAGAGCGTTAGAAGCCATTGCTGAGCAGCAAGAGCAGATTAAGCAAGAACTTCAAGAGATACGCAGGCGACTGAAGAAAGTTCACAAGCTAACAGTCAAACAACTTTCAGATGCTCATGAAAAAACTCGTCCAATCAACATGATTGTCAGTACTGGAGTTGACAGTGACTATTTTCTTAATCAAGTTCGTGAAGAGCAGCGAAGATTCTTTGAGCAAAAGAAGAAAAAGAAGATTTCTTGGAAGAAAGATAAGCCAAGAAAGAATTCTGATATTTGGGAAGAAAGTCCTACGGGCATCAGTGTCAAAGGCTTTTGGAGAAATTATGAAATGCCACATGTGCAACCATGGCCTATTCATGCCTCTGGTTGGGATGATGATCAATCTGGTTCTACATCAGATGGATCAAACAATTCCTCTGAATCTTTATCTTCCTCAGTTGCTGAACCGGTTATGATGGAGCAGCCACATATTCCTGCAAATCCGACATATGTTGATACTACTGGTAGCTTCAGACAGAGAACTCCTCAGTTTAAGCCAGACATGAGCAGAGGAGAAACATCAGGAGTATCTTCTTCGGCAAATGTTGGTGAAAACCAAAATCACGAAAATCAAGAAGAGCTTGATGTTCAGATTCAGGTGCCAAACGCTCCAAATGTAAAAACTTTTTGGAATATTGATGGTCTAAAACTAGAAGAAAGACCAGCATATTTTGAAAAGATGGTAGCTTGGGCAGAAGGAGAAATACAACGCGCTCCACATCTTAGCAAACGAGCAGTCACTCTTCGACTTGTCTCAGGATTTTTTGGATCCTTGAGAAGATGGTGGGCAGATACATTTTCTGTGGCAGAAAAGGAGTATATCCTTAGTCATGATCAACCATATAATGAGTTAATCAGATATAGAGTTGCTCATTTCTTTGGTACTGGAGAGCGAGAAAGCGAAATTGCTGAGAAGGAATATCTTCAGAACAAGTGCTGTGATGTCCAAATGCTTGAGCAAAATTTCCTCAAACAAGAATCTCTCTACTTCAAATTTAACAACCAGTCGGATACAATCAAAAGAACTTTTGTTCTTAATATGCCAGGTCCATTAGCAGAGATGCTTGAAGCAAAACTAAAAGCAGATGGGATAACTGATCTTGCACCATACAGCCTCGCCAGTCTCTATCAGTTAGCAACAGAAGTGATTCAAACTCATTGTCGCAATCAGGATCTCAAAAAGCACATGAAACAGATTGAGAAAACTTCTCTTACAAAATACTGCAACAAAAAGCCGCTAGAATTTGGATGTTCTCATCTATCCCATTGCAAGTGCAAAAAAGAGAAGAATTCTAAGAAAAAATTTGCCAAGTCATGGAAGCAGAGTATAAAGACTAAGTATCGTTTTGTCAAAAAGCGAAAGTTCCCAAAGCAATCAGGCAAATGTTTTTTTTGCGGAAAGAAGGGACATTTTGCCAGGCAATGCAAGCAGAAAAAGAAAGCTCCAATCAGACTTCTTCAACTTATCAATGAGCCAAAATTTTCAGATGAATGGTATTACTGGTCAGATGATCCAGAAGATGCTTTGTTCTCAATAGAGGTCCAGTCAGATGATTCAGAAGATGAAACCAGCAGTGCATCAGAAGTTATCATGAATATTCCTCGTGAGGTACCTATTGATCTTACTATGCAGTCAGGTCCAATTTTTCGCCCATATGTCAAAGTGTTAATTCAAATTTCTGATCAAGACCAAGTTGCACTCTCTGCACTTATTGATACTGGAGCAGTTTCCTCTATAATCCTTAGCAACTGTCTTCCAAAGTCTCTATTTATTCCTACAGCAGTCAGATTTTCAGCCGCTAGTGGAGATTTGTTTCCAAGCAGCAAATGCACTAGAGCTATTAATCTATTGCCATTTCATAAACGGCATAGCTTTTTTGCGTTTTATCAGTCAGGCGAAGATCTATTGCTTGGGATGGATTTCCTAAGTATTCTCTCTCCATTCACTTTTCATCCTGAAGGATTTGCCTTCACTATGCTTGATCCTGTTACTCAGAACTCTCGTTCTTGTCTTTTACCGTGGATAGAGAAATTCTCCATCTCCAGGAGGGGTGAAAATGTCAAATCTCTTGCTCCAAAGTTTGAAACAGAGCACAAAGAACTTCTAGAATGCTGTGGAGATGTTCCAAACAAGTTCTGGTCTCGAGAACAATATTTTGTTTCTCTCCCTTACAAAGACAATTGGGAGATGCCACATCAAACAGCTTCACATCCAGGCTTACCACATGATGAAGATCTTTGCAGAGAAGAAATCTCTGAACTTCTCAAAATAAATCTCATCAGTCCTTCAAAATCTTAATGGGCAAGTCAAGCTTTCTACGTCAACAACAGAGCTGAGCGTGTTCGTGGAAAGAAAAGATTCTGTATTGATTACAGAAAGCTCAATGACTGTTTGCGAGATATTCGATATCCTGTTCCAAGAAAGATTTGTCTCTTAAAGAGAATGGCTAAGTCAAAGATCTACTCAAAGTTGGATATGAAGTCAGGATTTTGGCAGGTGGGAGTCAGAAAAGAAGATCGCTACAACACAGCTTTCATTGTGCCACATGGTCACTATGAGTGGAACGTGATGCCCTTTGGTCTCAAGAATGCTCCTTCAGAATATCAGCACAGAATGGATGACGTGTACAAAGACATAATTAACTTTTGTCTTGTATACATTGATGATGTCCTTATCTTCAGCAATAATGACGAAGATCATGTCCAGCATCTTAAACAGTTCAAGAGTTTAACTTGTGAGCATGGCTTGGTCTTATCCGAAAGAAAGATGTTCATTGGAATCCCAGAAGTAGATTTCCTTGGATTACATATCAAGGATGGCCACACAAAGCCAATGCCACATATTGCTGAAAAGATATTCTTGTTCCCTGACAAGTTGACAAGCAGAAAGATGATTCAACAATTCTTGGGAATCGTCAATTATGCAGGAGATTATATAAAGAATTTGTCCATATACACTAGCAAAATCTCAAGGCATATAAGGAAGAAAGCAGCAGCCTGGTCTGACGAAGCGACACAAGCTGTAATTGATTTGAAAGACAAAGATTCCTGACACGGGACAACTCATCCTTCAGACTGACGCAAGTGACAAATTTTGGGGAGCAGTGCTACTTGAACAAGAAGGGAGCTACAGAAGAATTTGTGCATATAATTCCGGGCAGTTCTCAGACTCTCAACAACACTATCCTTCATCCAAGAAAGAAGTGTTAGCGGTCATCAACGCTATCAAAAAATTTCAATTTCATCTCTCTCTTGAGGAATTTGTGGTTGAAACAGACTACAAATATTTCGAAGGATTGCTTAGAAGAAGAGAAGGCGAGATTCCAGATCCTCAACTCGCTAGATGGTCAGAGTCTCTTTCGAGATTCAAGTTCAAGGTTCGCTACATCAAAGGTGAATCAAACGTGTTAGCAGATTTTCTGTCCAGACCAATTCCTAGACCTATTCAAGTTATAACAATGGCTTCCAGTTCATCTCAGCCATACATGCTGGGTCAGGATGCCTTTGAAAGAAGACAGGAAGGTCTCAGAAGGCGAAAACTTCCTCAAACTCTTGAAGATTAAAAAGGCAAAACAATAATGGAACCACCAGGTCTAACAAAAATGAAAGGAACAGAATTCCTTTATGATCTTCCATCATTCTGTTCTCTTTTGCCTCCAGAAATTAAAACAGATATTGAAGATCGGGTGTTTTATGCACGTGACTATCCAGAAACATCAGACAAAACTTTTGGAAGAACATGGGATCTTTTATATCAATGCATGAATGCATGATGAGTCCTAGCACAGAAGAAAGGAGATTTCAATTGCTTTCTCCTTCACCAAATCCAGATCAAATTTTTGAGACGGTCTACCAGATCTCTCCAAATTTTCATGTGGTCCATGATGAAGACACAAATTGGGGTCATTCAGTCATACCTGAAGCTTCTCCTCTAGGATACTATTCCTATTGGCTATTGTTCAAACTATATCCAATAGCGATGGTATTTGATCCTGTATTAATTCACAGGAGCAGAAGGTATAACCCTAATCGATGGTTTGATCGGATGTTCTCTCCAATCTTTGAAGATCTCTTAACGCTTACGCTCAAAGGTGGATTTCAAATTGTCCACAAGATGATAGTAATTTTTCAGTTAAGCGATATATGGGGAAGAACAAGCGAACCATTTATTGAGCCAATTATCCATGATCATATGAGTGATGATATCCAGACGTGTTGGGAAGGATGTCTGCACGCAAGAAAGAGATTGGCAGAAGTCTATCAAATGCCGGTGTTATACTGTACTCACAGTCCTGTCTCAGACAATGTCCTCAATTCACCAGATCTCTTCTATAAAGAAAGGATTAAAAGTCTAGAGCTCGTAAATGACAGTTCTGAAGATGAGTCGATTCAAGAATATCGGCATGATTACCATGAATGGCTTCGCAAGCAAGGAAGAGCCAATGAGATTCAGAATCCATCACCACCATGGGAAGATCTCGATGAAGGATGGGAAGATTGGCCACAGCCACAGCTGCCTAACGAACCAGTTGATCCACAACTACCACCAATCAATCAAGTTCCATGGCAGGACGACTTCTTCTTCGACAATGATGAAGATTAAAGCGGAAGAAAAGTGGACCCGTCAGCGGAAGCAATGGTGAATAGACATGATGTGACTTGATGTGACATAAAGCAATAAAGCATAAGTTGAGTCATGCTAGTGTAATGATGTTGTATTGTCTTTATGTGTTAGTCATATAGTGAGGTGTCCAGTGTTATGATGATAATGATAAGGTGTGAGTTGTAAAGTAGTGTATACTTGTAAAGGAGATTCCTTAGAGATAAGGAAGCATCCTAGCATAGTATCCTGGCTTGGCCTATATAAAGGATACTTAGGCTTTGTATTGGGACACGGAATACGAGCCGAGTCTCTCGTGTGTCTATCCCTTGTGTAATCTCTTTCTCTAGTAATAGAATCAGAGCTTGTACTCTGAGCCTAGTTGGTTTCGGAAGAACTTGAAGAAATAGATTGGACGGACACTTCCGAGGACTTGTACACAGACTTGAGTTTAGGGGTTCTAAACGGAACAAGGGTTTTTAGTTTAGGAATAAGAACACTGACATCATAGAACTTATAAGGATGAAGAGGATCTAGATGAAAGGGTTGTAGAGAATTGGGTTTAGTATCTGACTCATACTCTGCCTCATAATGAACGTTTGTGACCGAACTAGAAGAAGAAGGAACTTCTGAAGAAGACTTTGCAAATTCAGTCGTTGCTATCTCTTGGTTATCCATTGTCCTTATGTTGCCTCTCAGGGTCTTACTACAAAAGGAGAATATAGATATAACTTTTCTTGTGGATATTAGCTCTTTTTTCTCACGCCACCTTGGCTTTCTTTTGAAAAAGCTTTGATATCAGCTGTTGAAGTAGGTCTCAATCAAGGTCATGTTATCATACAAGTTGAGCCTAACTTTACCCTTGATATTTCCAAGCCTACTTTGCCAAACACTATCAAAGTCATGATCCAGTTACATGAATTAGAAATGAATCCCAATGAGTCAGCCCTTGCAATTCATCATTCCATGACCTATAAAGTCCAAACACATCTCTTTTCCCTGAACCACACAAATATGCCAATTACTAGACTCACTGGTAATGGTATAATCAGTCAGCCTCAGACTTTCAAGCAAAATCAGCTCGTTTTTCCCCCAAAATGGATTAATGAGTATGAGCAGAGTAACAAGCCTCAAACTGTCCACGACAAGCCAATGATAGAAAAGCTGTCTGCCGGTAGAACCTCAGTTTCTTTTCCAAGAGAATCAATTCCTATCTATCCCTGCGAAAAGTGTCAGCTTGATGGCAAGAATCCTAGATCTTGCACTCATATGCCCAGAACTCATTTCCTTCCTAGATCTCATTCAGTGAAATATGGCGGATCCATCAATTTGTTCAAATTTCCAGAAAATGATTTTGTCTCTAATGCCTCTGGAAATTATGTTGCTGGAAGCTGGGTTGTTCAAAAGCTTGATCCAACAGAGTTTGGTCCCATTGAAAAGGCGGTCAACTGGCACAACACTAATGCTCTACAACAAAACAGAGCGTTAGAAGCCATTGCTGAGCAGCAAGAGCAGATTAAGCAAGAACTGCAAGAGATACGCAGGCGACTGAAGAAAGTTCACAAGCTAACAGTCAAACAACTTTCAGATGCTCATGAAAAACCTCGTCCAATCAACATGATTGTCAGTACTGGAGTTGAAAGTGACTATTTTCTTAATCAAGTTCGTGAAGAGCAGCGAAGATTCTTTGAGCAAAGGAAGAAAAAGAAGATTTCTTGGAAGAAAGATAAGCCAAGAAAGAATTCTGATATTTGGGAAGAAAGTCCTACGGGCAACAGTGTCAAAGGCTTTTGGAGAAATTATGAAATGCCACATGTGCAACCATGGCCTATTCATGCCTCTGGTTGGGAGGATGATCAATCTGGTTCTACATCAGATGGATCAAACAATTCTTCTGAATCTTTATCTTCCTCAGTTGCTGAACCGGTTATGATGGAGCAGCCACATATTCCTGCAAATCCGACATATGTTGATACTACTGGTAGATTCAGACAGAGAACTCCTCAGTTTAAGCCAGACATGAGCCGAGGAGAAACATCAGGAGTATCTTCTTCGGCAAATGTTGGTGAAAACCAAAATCAAGAAAATCAAGAAGAGCTTGATGTTCAGATTCAGGTGCCAAACGCTCCAAATGTAAAAACTTTTTGGAATATTGATGGTCTAAAACTAGAAGAATGACCAGCATATTTGAAAAGATGTTAGCTTGGGCAGAAGGAGAAATACAACGCGCTCCACATCTTAGCAAACGAGCAGTCACTCTTCGACTTGTCTCAGGATTTCTTGGATCCTTGAGACGATGGTGGGCAGATACATTTTCTGTGGCAGAAAAGGAGTATATCCTTAGTCATGATCAACCATATAAGGAGTTAATCAGATATATAGTTGCTCATTTCTTTGGTACTGGAGAGCGAGAAAGCGAAATTGCTGAGAAAGATTATCTTCAAAACAAGTGCTGTGATGTCCAAATGCTTGAGCAATATTTCCTCAAACAAGAATCTCTCTACTTCAAATTTAACAACCAGTCGGATACAATCAAAAGAACTTTTGTTCTTAATATGCCAGGTCCAGTAGCAGAGATGCTTGAAGCAAAACTAAAAGCAGATGGGATAACTGATCTTGCACCATACAGCCTCGCCAGTCTCTATCAGTTAGCAACAGAAGTGAGTCAAACTCATTGTCGCAATCAGGATCTCAAAAAGCACATGAAGCAGATTGAGAAAACTTCTCTTACAAAATACTACAACAAAAAGCCGCAAGAATTTGGATGTTCTCATCTATCCCATTGCAAGTGCAAAAAAGAGAAGAATTCTAAGAAAAAATTTGCCAAGTCTTGGAAGCAGAGTATAAAGACTAAGTATCGTTTTGTCAAAAAGCGAAATTTCCCAAAGCAATCAGGCAAATGTTTTATTTGCGGAAAGAAGGGACATTTTGCCAGGCAATGCAAGCAGAAAAAGAAAGCTCCAATCAGACTTCTTCAACTTATCAATGAGCCAGAATTTTCAGATGAATGGTATTACTGGTCAGATGATCCAGAAGATGCTTTGTTCTCAATAGAGGTCCAGTCAGATGATTAAGAAGATGAAACCAGCAGTGCATCAGAAGTTATCATGAATATTCCTCGTGAGGTACCTATTGATCTTACTATGCAGTCAGGTCCAATTTTTCGCCCATATGTCAAAGTGGTAATTCAAATTTCTGATCAAGACCAAGTTGCACTCTCTGCACTTATTGATACTGGAGCAGTTTCCTCTATACTCCATAGCAACTGTCTTCCAAAGTCTCTATTTATTCCTACAGCAGTCAGATTTTCAGCCGCTAGTGGAGATTTGTTTCAAAGCAGCAAATGCACTAGAGCTTTTAATCTATTGCCATTTCATAAACGGCATAGCTTTTTTGCGTTTGATCAGTCAGGCGAAGATCTATTGCTTGGGATGGTTTTCCTAAGTATTCTCTCTCCATTCACTTTTCATCCTGAAGGATTTGCATTCACTATGCTTGATCCTGTTACACAGAACTCTCGTTCTTGTCTTTTACCGTGGATAGAGAAATTCTCCATCTCCAGGAGGGGTGAAAATGTCAAATCTCTTGCTCCAAAGTTTGAAACAGAGCACAAAGAACTTCTAGAATGCTGTGGAGATGTTCCAAACAAGTTCTGGTCTCGAGAACAATTTTTTGTTTCTCTCCCTTACAAAGACAATTGGGAGATGCCACATCAAACAGCTTCACATCCAGGATTACCACATGATGAAGATCTTGGCAGAGAAGAAATCTCTGAACTTCTCAAAATAAATCTCATCAGTCCTTCAAAATCTGAATGGGCAAGTCAAGCTTTCTACGTCAACAACAGAGCTGATCGTGTTCGTGGAAAGAAAAGATTCTGTATTGATTACAGAAAGCTCAATGACTGTTTGCGAGATATTCGATATCCTGTTCCAAGAAAGATTTGTCTCTTAAAGAGAATGGCTAAGTCAAAGATCTACTCAAAGTTTGATATGAAGTCAGGATTTTGGCAGGTGGGAGGCAGAAAAGAAGATCGCTACAAAACAGCTTTCATTGTGCCACATGGTCACTATGAGTGGAACGTGATGCCCTTTGGTCTCAAGAATGCTCCTTCAGAATATCAGCACAGACTGGATGACGTGTACAAAGACATAATTAACTTTTGTCTTGTATACATTGATGATGTCCTTATCTTCAGCAATAATGACGAAGATCATGTACAGCATCTTAAACAGTTCAAGAGTTTAACTTTTGAGCATGGCTTGGTCTTATCCGAAAGAAAGATGTTCATTGGAATCCCAGAAGTAGATTTCCTTGGATTGCATATCAAGGATGGCTACACAAAGCCAATGCCACATATTGCTGAAAAGATATTCTTGTTCCCTGCCAAGTTGACAAGCAGAAAGATGATTCAACAATTCTTGGGAATCGTCAATTATGCAGGAGATTATATAAAGAATTTGTCCAGATACACTAGCAAAATCTCAAGGCATATAAGGAAGAAAGCAGCAGCCTGGTCTGACGAAGCGACACAAGCTGTAATTGATTTAAAAGAAAAATGCAGGTCTCTTCCTCCTTTAAAGATTCCTGACACGGGAAAACTCATCCTTCAGACTGACGCAAGTGACAAATTTTGGGGAGCAGTGCTACTTGAACAAGAAGGGAGCTACAGAAGAATTTGTGCATATAAAGCCGGGCAGTTCTCAGACTCTCAACAACACTATCCTTCATCCAAGAAAGAAGTGTTAGCGGTCATCAACGCTATCAAAAAATTTCAATTTCATCTCTCTCTTGAGGAATTTGTGGTTGAAACAGACTACAAATATTTCTAGGGATTGCTTAGAAGAAGAGAAGGCGAGATTCCAGATCCTCAACTCGCTAGATGGTCAGAGTCTCTTTCGAAATTCAAGTTCAAGGTTCGCTACATCAAAGGTGAATCAAACGTGTTAGCAGATTTTCTGTCCAGACCAATTCCTAGACCTATTCAAGTTATAACAATGGCTTCCAGTTCATCTAAGCCATACATGCTGGGTCAGGATGCCTTTGAAAGAAGACAGGAAGGTCTCAGAAGGCGAAACTTCCTCAAACTCTTGAAGATTACAAAGGCAAAACAATAATGGAACCACCAGGTCTAACAAAAATGAAAGGAACAGAATTCCTTTATGATCTGCCATCATTCTGTTCTCTTTTGCCTCCAGAAATCAAAACAGATATTGAAGATCGGGTGTTTTATGCACGTGACTATCCAGACACATCAGACAAAACTTTTGGAAGAACATGGGATCTTTTATATCAATGCATGATGAGTCCTAGCACAGATGAAAGGAGATTTCAATTGCTTTCTCCTTCACCAAATCCAGATCAAATTTTTGAGACGGTCTACCAGCTCTCTCCAAATTTTCATGTGGTCCATGATGAAGACACAAATTGGGGTCATTCAGTCATACCTGAAGCATCTCCTCTAGGATACTATTCCTATTGGCTATTGTTCAACCTATATCCAATAGCGATGGTATTTGATCTTGTATTAATTCACAGGAGCAGAAGGTATAACCCTAATCGATGGTTTGATCGGATGTTCTCTCCAATCTTTGAAGATCTCTTAACGCTTACGCTCAAAGGTGGATTTCAAATTGTCCACAAGATGATAGTAATTTTTTAGTTAAGCGATATATGGGGAAGAACAAGAGAACCATTTATTGAGCCAATTATCCATGATCATATGAGTGATGATATCCAGACGTGTTGGGAAGGATGTCTGCACGCAAGAAAGAGATTGGCAGAAGTCTATCAAATCCGTTGTTATACTGTACTCACAGTCCTGTTTCAGACAATGTCCTCAATTCACCAGATCTCTTCTATAAAGAAAGGATTAAAAGTCTAGAGCTCGTAAATGACAGTTCTGAAGATGAGTCGATTCAAGAATATCGGCATGATTACCATGAATGGCTTCGCAAGCAAGGAAGAGCCAATGAGATTCAGAATCCTTCACCACCTGGGGAAGATCTCGATGAAGGATGGGAAGATTGGCCACAGCCACAGCTGCCTAACGAACCAGTTGATCCACAACTTCCACCAATCAATCAAGTTCCATGGCAGGACGACTTCTTCTTCGACAATGATGAAGATTAAAGCGGAAGCAAAGTGGACCCGTCAGCGGAAGCAATGGTGAATAGACATGATGTGACTTGATGTG
>SNVD02000321.1:0-133267 GCA_013180625.2 Boswellia sacra
CAATTATCTCTTTTAATTTTCTAGTGTATCCAATTATGAAACAATTATCCATCCATATATCTAATTTAGAGATCTCTTCTAATTTTCTCTCTTTTGAGGGATTACATGTGTCACAATCTTCCATATAAATGAATTCAATTTTTAATCAACTTAATATAACCGTATAACACATATTCCAATTTATAATAGATCAAACAATTAACCAAAACTTAATTAAATCAATTAAGCTCTTGGTTCGTATTTTTCTCAAGTAGTGTTTTGGTGTTCAAACCCAAAAAACTGAACAAATAAAGAACAACATATTGAAATAATTAAGCACATCCTCATCAAGAATCAGTTGCATAGGTTCGTTTATAATAAATAATATATAACATTTATCTAGAATTTGGACTTTGAGGTGATGACGAAACCCAAGAAAGAAAGAGCTAAATATTGTTGAAATTTCAACGTATTGCGGAGGCTTCTATGCTGCTAATATATAAATTAATTATTGTTTTCATATAAGCATTGAATTGCATGCAATTGAGCCCTTAATGTATGCTACAATGCACTATTCTCCATGTGAGTGTACATCATCAAAAATAAAAAAAAGTTTAGTATATTGAATAAACTTTGTAATAAACAATATCAGGAGATTCCTAAATAAATTTCTAAAATGAGTTCAAATTAAATGGGGTAAGCTTCTATTCTCGAATCTCGAATACTTCTTTGCTCATCCAAGAGAAATTTTGGTTGTCAGCCTCTTAACTCTCCCAGCCTGGAACTCTGGGTTTGACTCACATAAATTAAGCGGAAATGTCTTTATTTTTCTGTGTCATGATATGGAGGAGATCTAAATATACAAATAAGATCGATACCATAGGTTAACTTATCAGCAATAATTTAAGAAATGAAAAATAAATAGTATCTGTCAATAACTTAATCAATATATATATTTTTTCTCAATCTCTGTCCAAAAGTCTAATTAATGAAGAGATCATTATAAGTAGTTTTCTTAGCCAAAATGAGAGCAATAAGATGATCCTGTATGGTGTAAATCTTCGCTAACATATTACCTAAAATTTTTCACAATTAATAATAATAATAAGCTAATTAAGCTGTACAACTCAGTAAATCGATTCCGAATGAATACTAATTGCTTGCTTTCTTACCAGGCAGATGTGTTTACGTTGCTTCTAGAGTTTTGTTGCCTTAAATAGATGTCTACATATGTATATAGACGCATGGCAAGGCTCCTCGGTTACGGTCAATTAAGGATAAGGCCACTAATTGAAGCATAAGATAACACCACTTCATTCAAGAGAGTCACATTAAAGTGAGGAAATAATTAATGTCCATCGATGTCTAGCTGTGGTTAATGCCCAATTAAGAAACAGAATTTAAGCAAGCACTATTAATTAAGAGCTTAATAAAGTAAGCTCGGTCTCTTAACGGGGCTGCAATAGTGGTTATATTTGAGAAAATAATAAAATAAATCCAACTTTTAAGCTAATTAATTTTTACAAATCATAGTTATCCTTAAGGTCTTGTCATCTCCCTAACCTAGTTAGCTGCTAGCTAGGCTCTGCATGATGGCCTTTCATATATACTAGGCAATTTATTGTATCTAGGATTGATCAGATGATCTAATTTAATATCGTCAACATGATATTCTAATTAATTAAATTTTTAAATAAACAATACTTCTTGTATTTCTTATGGTAAAAGGCAAGTAAAGATCAATACTACAGAACTCCACAAGATTCAACAAGGGCACTTAAGTAATTGGGGCGAGCACTTGCTTTGAAGTCAAGAAGTTGGCGTGATGGATGACTTGCTCTTAAAATGTTATCATGGCAAAACCCAACTCGATGTCTCACTTTGGATTACCAAAATAACCTTACGAGGGAAAAATCAATAAACGGAAATAAATGAAGAAGACGGAAAGAAGGGTGACAATGTGATTTAAAAAAAAAATACAGACACACAAGCGCACGCGCACAATTAACAGTTATATTTATATATGCCCATCAAAAATACTATAATCTAAGTATAGAATAAGTGTAATATTTATCTTAATGTATGTTAATGTCGGAGAAAGGAAAGAAGATGGCGTGTGGAATGGTAAGCATTTATTAGATTAGAAATTGGAAGTAGAAGAGGAGAGATAAAGTGGTGGAAAATGGGATGAAGATGGAAGTCAAGGCGAGGAGACAAGAGGGGATAAGATAGAAGGAAAGAGAGAGAGAGAGAGAAGGTAAAAGTATATCTTTTACTTCCCTTTTCTATCTATCACAAAAACAAAAGGGCAAGGGGTATATATAGGAAGCCTTACCAGCTCAAGTTACCCGCTTATATAATGTAAATATTTATCTTTGATTATAAATAGGAAAGATATTTAATACTTTGTAAAATTTCTAACATTTCACAATACTTCTCCTTTAGATATTTTTACTCTCTTAGGATAATTATAATTATAGCTGACTTTATCAAGAAAAAACCCAATGGAATAAAAACCTCAGCAAAGAAATATAATTATATCCTAAGTGACATGGACGTGCTTTACTGTTCATTAAAAACATTACCAGTAAAACTCAATGAAAAAAACCTGACTAAGGAAGAAAGAGTACAATATACATAAATATCCAGAATACTCCCCTTGATGACAACTCCCCCTGATTATATCAACAAAACAATACTCTTTATCAACTTGGTTGCTTGCTGAGTTGCCACATGCCAATGTCGTATACTAGTTTCTCAAATGTTGATGTCGGTAATGTCTTAGTAAACAAATCTGCAAGATTATTGTTGGAATGGATTTGTTTCACATCAATTTTTCTGCTTTCTTGAAGTTCATGCGCGTAGAAGAACTTTGGAGAAATATGTTTGGTTTGATCTCCCTTGATATATCCTCCTCTAATTTATGTTATACAAGTTGCATTATCTTCATATATAATTGTTGAAGAATCTATTGTAGGAGATAATCCAGATGAATTTTGGATGTGTTCAATAATAGACCGTAACCATATACATTCTCGGTTGGCTTCATGTAATGCAAGGATTTCATAATGATTAGAAGAAATAGCAACCAAAGTTGCTTTGTAGAACGCCATGAAATTGCGACCCCGTTATAGGTAAAAACATATCCAGTTTGTGATCGTGCTTTATGGGGATCAGATAAATAACCGATATCAGCATTGTTAGCCCTAAGGCTACATTATAATTTTGATGATAACAATACACATTGATTTACTAACATGTTTATTTATGTGCAAGAGTAAGATCATTGAAATAATTTTAAAATCAAGAAGAGGCTTATTAAAATGAAGTGTTGAAGCTAAGGAGAAGAGTACATGTTAAAGGCACCAAAGTTTAAGAACAAGGATTGACTTAAGGAATGTGACACATGAGTAATGTTCAATCAATTGGTCATATATCTCTCTACAAATATCCAAATGACGTGATTCTTGAGCCTTTGGAAAGCTTACTCAATTTATAACATTTCATATGTTTTAATGAAATTCAAATTTCAAGTGCAAGGTTGTCCAAATCATTATGCAATTTGAAAGATAAATGGAAGCAGCTGACATGAGCACCGAATACTCCTTTGGACATATCTTGAGCTAGAAAAATCAAAATGACTTGATTCTTATGGCATTGGAAACATGACTTAATGAAGAACATTTCATATGTTTTGAAAAAATTCAAATTTCAAACAGAAAGCCGACATAATTGACATGAAATTTGGTGGACTGACATAAAGAAAAAAAATCAACTCACATGAGCACCGAATGGGTTTTTAGCCATATCTTAAGATAGAGATATCCAAATGCTTTGATTCTTAATATTTTGGAAAGCTTATTCAAATATGCAGATCTTTTATTTTTTGAAGAAATTTAAATTTCAAACGAAAGGCTGACAGAATTATCATTCAATTTGATGGGCTGACACAAGAAAGAAAAATCAAGTCACATGAGCACCGAATGGTGTTTTAGCCATATCTTGAGCTACAGATATCCAAATGACTTGATTCTTGATGCGTTGGAAAGATTATTCAAACATGAAAATCTTTTATATTTTGAAGATTTTCAAATTTCAAAGGAAACATTGACAAAAATGATAGACAAAATTACGGTTTTTATGGTGGGCAAAAAATTAATTTGGAGTTGGTGTCTTCACTTGACTAAGTTCATCCCATTTGCCTATAAAAGGAGCCCTTCTCCCATGCATTCAAGAAGAGCAAAAGAAGCATCTATCAAGCAAAAAACAAGAGAAATATCAAATCTAGAGAGCTTTTATATTCTTTATCTACTCTTTGAAGAGAGTTGTACTTTTGTTGTAAAAATTAACCTTGTTCTTGTATTGTGGTGAGAGTGAGATATTCTTGTAAAGGATAATAGTTATCCTTGAGAGAACTCTTGTTGTGTGTTATCAAGAGTTGAAAGAAGTTTCCTTGGTGAGGTTGTTCATCAAGAAGAACTCTTGGTGTGGTGTTATCAAGAGTTGAGGAAGTTGCCTTGGTGAGGTTGTTCATCAAGAAGAACTCTTGGTGTGGTGTTATCAAGAGTTGAAGGAAGTTGCCTTGGTGAGGTTGTTCATCAAGAAGAACTCTTGGTGTGGTGTTATCAAGAGTTGGAAGAAAAAGTCTTGGTGAGGTTGTTCATCAAGCAAGTTGTAAAGATTTCTACAACTTAGTGGAAAGCCTAGCTTGTGGAGCTAGGAGCCCGTGGACGTAGGCAAGGTTTGCCGAACCACGTAAATTGAGTTTGCACTCTCTCTATCCCTATCCTCTTTACATTTACTTGCACTTGTGATTGTTCTTTATTCCCATTCTCTTTATTGCATTCTATTTTCGTCTTCTTCACCTTTGTTTTTAAAGAAATATTTAACTAATTTTAAACTTTCAAGAAAAGTTTTATAAATCCATTTTGATAAATAAAAACCCAATTCACCCCCCCTCTTGGGTTGCCATACCTGGGTCAATAAGTGGTATCAGAGCAAGGTTGCTCAATTTTTTAAATCTTAATCGATTTTTGAGCTATGGCAACTTTTAATTCAACTTCATATGTTGAGGGACTTTCTATCTCTAGACCTCCATTTTTTAATGGAAGTGATTACTCTTATTGGAAAACTAGAATGAGTATTTTCTTGAAATCTTTTGATTATGATTTGTGGTCTATTGTTTTGGAAGGACCTTTTGTTCCTACCAAAATTGAAAATGGGGAATGCATGCTTAAAGAACCTAAAGAGTTTAGTGAAGATGATAAAAAGAAATTGAGTTTGAATGCTAAAGCTATGAATTTGTTGTATTGTGCTCTAGATAGAAATGAGTTTAATAGAATATCTACTTGTTCTACGGCACAAGAAATATGGCACACACTTGAAGTAACTCATGAAGGAACTAGTCAAGTTAAAGAATCCAAAATTAGTATGCTAGTTCATAGTTATGAGCTTTTTAAGATGAAATCGGATGAATCAATTTCTGAAATGTTTACTAGATTTACGGATATTATTAATAGTTTGAAATCTCTTGGTAAATCTTATTCTAATATTGAAATGGTGAGAAAGATTCTTAGGTGTCTACCAAAATCTTGGGAGCCAAAGGTGACGGCAATTCAAGAAGCAAAGGACCTTATCAAACTACCATTAGAAGAACTTATGGGTTCTCTCATGACTCATGAAATTACCTTGAAGGAGAATGAAGAAGATTGCGAAGTGGCAAACATGTGCTTCATGGCTTTAAGAGAAGATGAGGTAAGTATTCTAAATTATGATCCTAAACTTTCATATAATGAATTACTTGAAGAATTCCAAAATTTACATGTGCAAGTTGATAAGCAAAATTCAAAAATCAATGCTTTCAAAAAGAAGTCAAAAATTATGTTATCTCAATTAGAAGAGTTGGTGGAAATAAATGAAGCTTTAGAAAATAAAAATGAAATTTTAAAGCAAAAAGATTTTGAAAGTTTGGAAAGTCAAATACATTTATTAAAAACTGAAAATGAACATTTTAAAACAAAAGAATTTTGATAAATTGGAGAAACAAAATGCTATTTTGAAAAAGGAAAATAATGACTTAAAAAACATTGTTGATAGTTTTACAAAAAGCACAAAAAATTTGAATTCTATGTTACAAAACCAAAGGTGCGTTTTTGATAAAAGAGGGTTAGGATATAAAACTCATAAAACTCAAAACTATTTTAAAAACTATTTTGTTCATGCATCTTCTAGGAATAATCCTAATCATTCATGTACTTATTGTGGAAGAAAATGACACAAAGTGCATTCTTGCTATATTAAGAGAAATCCTAATTTGAAACAAATATGGGTTCCAAAAAGTACCATAACTAACTCCCAAGGACCCAAAAACATTTGGGTACCAAAAAGTTGCTTTTTGAATATTGATTGTAGAAACAAAGGAGTGGCAAACACAAGTGTTACTTAGATAGTGGATGCTCAAGGCATATGACCGGAGATGCCTCTAAGTTCTCAAGATTAATCATCAAGAAAGGAGGATATGTGACCTTCGGTGATAATGCCAAAGGAAGGGTAATCAGACATGGTGATATTGGTAACCCTTCTTCACCTATTATTAAAAATGTTTTGCTTGTTAATGGTTTAAAACATGATTTGATTAGCATTAGTCGATTGTGTGATAAGGATATTTTGTTTTTTAGCCTAATAGATGTGTGATTAAGGATTTTAGTAACAATAAGATATTATTTGTTGGTAATAGATGTGGTAATATTTATACAATTGATATTGATGTTAATGATCATGTAGAAAATTGTTTCATTGTTAATCATGATGCTTGGTTATGGCATAGAAGATTAGGTCATGCTAGCATGGACACAATTTCAAAAATTTCTAAAAATGCTTTAGTTGATGGTCTTCCAAAAATAAAATTTGAAAAAGGATAATATTTGTGATGCTTGTCAATTTGGAAAACAAGTGAGAACTTCTTTTAAATAAAAGAAATTTATTTCAACAAATAAACCTCTACAATTACTTCATTTGGATTTATTTGGACCATCAAGAACTCAAAGCCTTGGTGGAAAGTATTATTTTTTTTGTTATTGTGGATGATTATTCAAGATTTACTTGGGTGTTATTCTTGAAAACTAAAAATGAGATTACACAAACTTTTTCAAACTTTGCAAAAAGAATCCAAAATCAAAAAGAATATTATATTGTGTCTATTAGGAGTTATCATGGTGGTGAAGTAGACAATGTTGCATTTGAAAATCTTTGTGATGAAAATGGTTTTGAACATATTTTTTCCGCACCTAGAACTCCACAACAAAATAGTGTTGTTGAGAGGAAAAATTGGACTATCCAAGAAATGGCTAGGACCATGTTACTTGAAAATAATTTGCCAAAATATTTTTGGGCCGAAGCTATTAATACTGCATGCTTTATAATCAATAGAGTCCATATTAGAGCTTTAATAAAGAAAACTCCTTATGAACTTTGGAAAGGAAGAAAACCCAACATTGGATTTTTTAAAGTTTTTGGATGTAAATGTTTTATTTTAAACACCAAGGATATCCTTGAAAAATTTGATGCAAAAGCCGATATTTGAATTTTTTGTTGGCTACTCCAACCATAGTAAAGCATATAGAGTTTTTAATAAAAAGACTCTTGCTATTGAAGATTCTATGCATGTTGAATTTGATGAAACTAATGTGATTTCTTCAAAGAATTTAGATAATGATATCGTTGAGGTAGAAAGGCAAATCAAGGAATCAAGGCTTGATGAAAAGAGCCAAGATAAATTACAACTTCAACAAGAAAAGCTTGAAGAAGTAAATGATTCTTCCCAAGAATTACCAAAGGAATGGAGGTATAGAAAAGCTTACCCTAAAGATCTCATTATTGGTGAACCATCATAAGGTATGAGAACTAGATCTTCTTTTGGGAACTTTTGTAATCATTTTGCATTTATCTCTCAATTTGAACCAAAATCTTTTAAAGAAGCCAAAAATGATGAAAGTTTGATTTTGGCTATGCAAGAAGAATTGAACCAATTTAAGAGAAATCAAGTTTGGGAATTAGTCCCTAGACCTAAATATGACTAAACCCCTTAGTCAAGATATATTTTGCATAATTAGAAGAGAATTAGGCATGTTGGATATGTCTTAATTTTGTTTTTATATGATAATCTTTGAATGGTAGCATATGTTAAGGGGGAGAATATATTTAGGGGGAGTAGTTAATTTGATTACATCTTTTTGATGATAACAAAAGGGGAAGAAATAGTTGGATTGCTTATATTCATAACAAGTGCCATTTTTTTGTTTATTCTTGATTTTATTTTCATTCTTGATTTTAGATTATATTTTAAAGCAATCAATGGTTTGTCATCATCAAAAAATGGGAGATTGTTAGCCCTAAGGCTACATTATAATTTTGATGATAACAATACACATTAATTTACTAACATGTTTATTTATGTGCAAGAGTAAGATCATTGAAATAATTTTAAAATCAAGAAGAGGCTTATTAAAATGAAGTGTTAAAGCTAAGGAGAAGACTACATGTTAAAGGCAACAAAGTTTAAGAACAAGGATTGACTCAAGGAATGTGACACATGAGCAATATTCAATCAATTGGTCATATATATCTCTACGAATATCCAAATGATGTGATTCTTGAGCCTTTGGAAAGCTTACTCAATTTATAACATTTCATATGTTTTAATGAAATTCAAATTTCAAGTGCAAAGTTGTCCAAATCATCATGCAAGTTGAAAGACAAATGGAAGTAGCTGACATGAGCACCGAATACTCCTTTGGACATATCTTGAGCTAGAAAAAATCAAAATGACTTGATTCTTGTGGCATTGGAAATATGACTTAATGAAGAACATTTCATATGTTTTGAAAAAATTCAAATTTCAAACAGAAGGCCGACATAATTGACATGCAATTCGGTAGACTGACATAAAGAAGAAAAATCAACTCACATGAGCACCGAATGGTTTTTTGGCCATATCTTAAGATACAGATATCCAAATGCTTTGATTCTTAATGTTTTGGAAATTGTATTCAAATATGCAGATCTTTTATGTTTTAAATAAATTCAAATTTCAAACGGAAGGCTGACAGAATTATCATTCATTTTGGTGGACTGACACAAGAAAGAAAAATCAAGTCACATGAGCACTGAATGGTGTTTTGGCCATATCTTGAGCTACAGATATCCAAATGACTTGATTCTTAATGCGTTGGAAAGCTTATTCAAACATGCAAATCTTTTATGTTTCACAGATTTTCAAATTTCAAAGGGAACATTGACAAAAATGACAGACAAAATTACGATTTTTATGGTGGGTAAAAAATTTGGAGTTGGTGTCTTCACTTGACTAAGTTCATCCCATTTGCCTATAAAAGGAGCCCTTCTCCCATGCATTCAAGAAGAGCAAGAGAAGCATCTATCAAGCAAAAAACAAGAGAAATATCAAATCTAGAGAGCTTTTATATTCTTTATCTACTCTTTGAAGAGAGTTGTACTTTTGTTGTAAAAATTAACCTTGTTCTTGTATTGTGGTGAGAGTGAGATATTCTTGTAAAGGATAATAGTTATCCTTGAGAGAACTCTTGTTGTGTGTTATCAAGAGTTGAAGGAAGTTTCCTTGGTGAGGTTGTTCATCAAGAAGAACTCTTGGTGTGGTGTTATCAAGAGTTGAAGAAAGTTGCCTTGGTGAGGTTGTTCATCAAGAAGAACTCTTGGTGTGGTGTTATCAAGAGTTGAAGGAAGTTGCCTTGGTGAGGTTGTTCATCAAGAAGAACTCTTGGTGTGGTGTTATCAAGAGTTGGAAGAAAAAGTCTTGGTGAGGTTGTTCATCAAGCAAGTTGTAAAGATTTCTACAACTTAGTGGAAAGCCTAGCTCGTGGAGCTAGGAGCCCGTGGACGTAGGCAAGGTTTGCCGAACCACGTACATCGAGTTTGCACTCTCTCTATCCCTATCCTCTTTATATTTACTTGCACTTGTGATTGTTCTTTATTCTCATTCTCTTGATTGCATTCTATTTTCATCTTCTTCACCTTTGTTCTTAAAAAAAGATTTAACTAATTTTGAACTTTCAAGAAAAGTTTTATAAATCCATTTTGATAAATAAAAACCCAATTCACCCCCCCTCTTGGGTTGCCATACCTGGGTCAATAAGCATATCCAACTAAACCATGATTTTCAGAAAGCTCATATGAAAAGAATAATCCCAAATCAGTGGTTCCTCGAAGATATCAAAAAATATGTTTAATCTCATTCCAATGCCGTCTGGTAGGTGTAGAACTAAATCTTGTTAATAAATTTACTGCAAATGCAATATCTGGCCTTGTACACTGTGTCAAATACATTAATACACCTATAGCATTCGGATACGTACTTATGAACCAAGTATCTGTTCATCATCCTCTTTAGGATAGAATGGATCCTTTTTGGAATCAAGGGATCAAACCACCATTGGGGTACTCAATGGATAAGCTTTATCCATATTCAACCATTTTAAAATCTTTTTTGTATATGCTAACTGATGAACAAGTATACCAGTTAACATATGCTCGATCTGCAAGCCAAGACAGTATTTTATTTTTCCCAAATATTTCATTTCAAATTCTCTTTTCAAATATTCAGCAGCATTCTGGATCTCATCAAGAGTCCCAATTAAATTCATGTCATCGACATATATTGTTATAATAGCAAAATTGAATTCTGACTTCTTTATAAACACACAAGGGCATATTGGATTATTAATTTATCCTTCTTTAATCAAGTATTCACTAAGGCGGTTGTACCACATTTGCCCTGATTGTTTCAATCCATACGGGGATCTTTGTAATTTGACTGAACACACACTCCTTGGCTGTGTTTTAATTGTTTCAGGCAATTGAAATTCTTTAGGAAGTTTCATATATATGTCAAAATCTAATTTAACATATAAGTAAGCAGTAACCACATCCGTAAGGCGCATAAGAAGTTTTTCTGAGACTGTCAAATTGATCAAATATCTAAAAGTGATTTTATCCATTACCAGAGCATAAGTTTCATCAAAATCAATACCTGGTCTTTAAGAAAACCCTTGAGCCACTAAAAGGGCTTTATATCTGATAATCTCGTTTTTCTCATTTCGTTTTCTAGTAAGCACCCATTTGTATCCAGTAGGTTTTACATCAATTGGCATTCGGAGTACTGGTCCGAAAACTTCACGTTTAGCCAAAGAAGCTAATTATGATTGAATTGCTTTTTTCCACTTATGCCAATCATGTCTTTGCTTACATTCATCCACTGAATGTGGTTCAAAATCATCATTCATAATATTAATGGCTACTATAAATGAAAACATGTCATCAATGACAATTTCATTACAATTCCACATTTCTCTAGTATAATTAATAGAAATTTCCTCTTTTTCATGCGTCACTTCATTGGCACATTCTCCATTAATAACTTGTACCTCTTCAGGGGCACGTGTTTCATTAGAAACATTTATCTCTTCAAGAGATAAATCAGAAATTGTAGAATATTTAGCTGGATCATTATTTTCAGCGGAATTGATATTTACTGCTTTTCTTTTTCGGAGGATAGTATCCTTTGATCCAAATTGTCTGCCACGCTTCAAGTGTGTAACAGATTGATTATTCAATGTTGCTTAGGGAGTTTTTTCAATAGGGATCTCAATTCGTGCCGGTGCATTTGCAATATGTATATGTGATTTTGTTATTTTAACTGCGTCAGCAAAAGCATCCAACATTTGATTAGCAATGTTCGAAAGATGTACTATCCTCCGCACTTCATTTTCACATTGAGATGTGGGAGGATCAGGATAAGATGATGTTTCTACATTCCAACAAAGTTCTTACCTTACTTCAAAAGGCATATGCCAACTTCATGAGGCATTTTCTATTTTCCTAAATGATGAAAAAATTTCTCATCAAAGTGACAATCCGTAAATTATGCAGTAAATAGATCACCTGTTATGGGTTCCAAATATCTAACAATAGAAGGAGAATTATAACCCACATAAATTCTCAATCAACGTTGAGGCCCCATTTTTGTCCTCTTCTAGGGAGCAATGGGAACTTGCACTTCATAACCGAAAATTCTTAAATGAGATATATTGGGTTGTTGGCCAAGTAAAAGTTGAAATGGTGAATACTCATGATAAGGAATAGGCCTCAATCTAATGAATTATGCAGCATGCAAAATAGCATGGCCCCAAACAGAAGTTAGCAACTGTGTTCTTAATAATAAAATACGTGCAATTATCTGCAGTCACTTTATAAGTGATTCTACCAAACCATTTTGGCTATGGACATGTGGAACAGGGTGCTCAACATCAATTCCAACAGACATATAACAATCATCAAATTCTTTTGATATAAATTCACCAACATTATCCAAACCTATTGACTTAATGTGATGGTATGGAAATATGTCTGTAATTTAATGATTTGAGCCAATAGTCTAGCAAATGCAACATTTCTAGTTGACAACAGACAAATATGAGACCATTGTGTAGAAGCATCAATTAGAACCATGAAATAACAAAATGGTCCACTAGGTGGACGAATGGGTCCACATATATTCCCCTGGATTCTCTATAAGAATAAGGGGGATTCAAGACCAATCTTAGAAGGAGATGGTCTAATAATCAATTTTCCTTGTAAACAAGCAGTACAAATAGTTTCATTGGACAAAAGAATTTTATGATTCTTTAATGGATGTCCATTTGTATTTTCAACAATCTTACGCACCATTGTTGATCCTGGGTGATCAAAGCGGTCATGGCTTAACATGAAAGTTTTAAGATCTTTGAACTTTTGGTTCATTACTGCGTAGGTTTCAATGGACTTTATGTATGTATAATATAATCTAAAAGAGAAAGCTTCAAGCTTTTCCAATATTTTCTTCTGTCCTGAGACATCTGAAGTGATATAAAGAGATCAATATTATTTTCACAAGATGTCTCAATATGATATCCGTTATGTCTTATATCTTTAAAACTAAGCAAATTCCTTCTAGATTTGCTTGAATATAAGGCATTATCAATATACACTTTAGTACCACTTGCCAACATTATATCGGCTCTTCCGAAATCCTCAATCAAATTAACAGAAGACCCTGATATAGTGTTAACCTTTGCTTCCAAAAATGTTATCTTTAGGAAATATTTCTTATGTTTAAGAATAGTATAGGTTGTTGCACTATCAACTAGACATAAATCTTCATCATTTTTATACAAAGCCTTCATGTCCATTTCTTTTTATTACAAAAAATGTCTATAAGATAAAAGTCCATTAAAACATCATAACAAAACACATATATAACACATATACACACAAAATACTTCATAGTAAGACATATTACAACATGTAGTAAACACAACAACTATTTAATTGGTTGAGGCATTTCTTTCAAACATCATATGGCCAATAGCTTCCTCTGAATCAGTGAGGAAATCTGAGACATCAAGATAGTGTGACCTTTTGGGTCATTAAAATAGTTGGTCTCAGCATTATTTCCTTTATACTTTACAAAGGCCTGGTATAAATCCACTAACGTTTGGCCGTACGACAAGTACGTGACCAATGTCCAGTCATGCCACACAACAAGTTTCCTCACGTTTCTTGGGTGGTTTGTTTTGTGAACCTCTACCTTTGAAATGTTTTGTCTCATAGCTTTTCCACCTCTGATGGGCATTTTTAGCATTTATTTGTCCCCAAGATTTAAGGACACCTCGACGATTACCATTTCTGTGGCCACGCCCTCCTCCTTGTCCTCATCCCTAGCCATTAAAACCACTAGCATTCGCTTCTGGGAATGGTAGAGAGGTAGTAAGACGTGAATGATGATTTTTCATTAACAGCTCATTATGTTGTTCAGAAAAAAGGAGATAAGAAATCAGTTATGAATACTTTTCAAAACGACGCTCTTGATACTGCCGCTGCAGGAGCACATTCGAGGCATGAAATGTTGACAATGTTTTGTCTATCAAAGCATAGTCAGATATATTTTCACTATATAATTTTAATTCTACAACAATAGTATAAAGAGCAGAATTGTACTAAAAAAATGATTTAAAATCCTAGAATCTCAATTGATCGAAGGCACGTTTAGCCATAAGCAGAAACACATCCCTTTGGTGGTCAAATCTTTCCTTTAAGCTTTTCCAGAACACTACTTGGTCTTTTTCAGAAATATATTGGATCTTCAGGTTCTCACACAGATGGTGGCACATGAAATTCATTGTTTTGGCCCTTGGAGTTGCCTAATTGCCTTCCATTATAGTATGTTCTAAATTTTCTGCACACAAATCTGATCGAACATATGTGGCCCATATTAGATACCATTTTATTTCTTAGGTCAAGGCAACAAACTCCAAGCTTTTCAAATTGGAAATTTTGTGAAACTTCTTGTTCACTTAATAATTTCAAAACTTCAGGTTCTTTAATTTGCCACTCCTATATATAACAATACGAAAAGAGATAAATAAACATAAAGTAGAGAAGTAATATAAAAAGAAATAAAATAAAGTACAATTAGCAAGAAATAAAATAAAATACAATTAATACAAAGTAATTTGAAATTATAAAATATTCTTGTTTTATGATGTGAAGGATTCAAATTAATGGCAACCACATAGCATACTTCAAAGAATTATCAAATAATTTCGCTATGATATAGAAGTAGAGAATATACCTACAAAGCACTATCCTGCTGATAAAGTATTATATTCTAAGTATAGAATAAGTGTAATATTTATCTTAATATATGTATATTTATGTTGCACAAAGGAAAGAAGATGGTGTGTGGAATAGTAAGCACTTATTAGGGTGAAAATTGGAGGTACAAGAAAGGAGATGAAGTGGTGGAAAATGAGATGAAGATGGAAGTCAAGGCAAGGAGACAAGATGGGATAAAGATAGAGAGAGAGAAGATAGAAGTAGATCTTTTACTTCCATTTTCTATCTATCACAAAAACGGAAGAGCAAGGATATATATAGAAAGCCTCACCGTCTCAAGTTACCCTCTTGTACAAGGTAAATATGTATCTTCAACTATAAACAAGAAAAATATTAAATACTCGGTCAAATTTCAAACATTTCACAACAAAAAAGGATTAAAAATGAACCCTCAAAATCTTTGACGACGATAAATGTATATATCACATTCACGCTTGACTTGAGGCATGAGAGCCATAAATGTCCAAACTGCGCTTCATTATCATTATCAAATGTCGAGTCTTAATCCGTCTAGAAACCTAAATTCTCTGTTATAGAAACTATCCTTCACATGATTCCAACAGTTGTTTCTTCTTATTTATTATTTTGGGCGAATTTTTCTTTGAAAGATAGCACAAAACATTCAAGCTTAAGGCTTTTTTTGGTTTTAATAAAAATCATATACTTTTTTATTATTATATAGTTAACTTAAATTCCAATGACGACGAATATATCAACAATTTCTCAAAGTTAAGAGATAGCAACTCTTGACACACTACTCACAAGCATCTAAATTTCCATCTTACTATTTTGCACTCAATGAGCTGCTCCTCCCGTGATTTGAGCATACCAGCCAATCTAATAATCAAAGTATTGCATTAATCAGTCACAAACTCATAATTTAGCTTTGCAAAATGCGCTTAAATTTTGAAGCAACAGATCAAGGAAAATTAATTACTTCTACACCATAGTGATAGGAAGAGAATCCTTTGATTTACATACCAATCTTATTGGAAAAACAATTATTAGCTTTCTAATTACAAGAGAAAGCTTAATAAATTAGCTTTCTAATTGATTTTTTTAACTGTTGACAAAATCCGTTCAAAATTTGACAAAACTGAAGCAAAAATCAATAATACAACACATTGACCTGACATCTGTAAATGATACCGTAATGGCTTGAGTTATAAACATGAGAACAATAATTCTGAAGAAAATCTTGGGTATATAACCTCTTTTGTGCGTGTATGTCATCTGTATTGCCTATCAACAAACACTGTTGCCGTTGAAAAAAGTTTGGCCACCGACTTCACTTTCTCCGCAATATCAAATTTTACTTCCGCTCCTGAAGAACTCTAAAATAAAACAGATCAAATACCACCCACTTTTCAACTACTAGCTGAGTCATCTTCACCGTCTTCACTGTCATCACTGCAATTGAATATCCAACAAACCACAAAAATAAAACATACTGAAAGCTTATGCAGAAAATTCTTAAATCAATAACAATAATAATAATAGCACGAGGGAAATCAGGTAAAAGAAACTTCTAAGACTTATTATCTCAAAGTGAAGATCCAAAAGTTAAAATGAATAATACCCATGAACGAATTGTTAGATGACATACCTGTGTTCAGGATACTTTGCTAATCGTCTAGCATCCAGACCTGTAATAAATTTTTGAGCACCTTGAACATATTCAGTTCCTGAAAAAACATTGATTAGCAAATCAAAATGTCAGTTAACAATTTGTTTTAGCTACATATCAATGGAACAACAAAGATAAAAAATTTAAAAAAAAAAAATTCAGAAACTAATGCCATACAATGGCTCAAATGAGGCCACAGCAATGGTCCTCAGTTTCGATTCTGAAAAGTTAATCTAGGGGGATATCATACAAAATCCAAAGGAAGAAAGTCTTGCAAGATTAGTTTAGGATTATGTCAACCTCCAGAGTTTTTTTTTCAAGATATCAATACATGAAACACTAGCCCTCTCTCTCTACCATTCTTCTCCAAATTCTCTGCATATTTCACTAACTTCTTGTGTGCTTTCACTTAAAAATACCCCTTTGATTATTATGTCTCCGTAAGTAATCCCAAAAGACAAATCCTTTCCCTTAGGAATATACTGCACCTTGAAATGTACCAACAAACCTTGGTTTTGGTTGCTGGCAAGAATTTACTACGAATTGGTTCCTTCATTGAGCTAACAGTCTGTATTATCAACAATCCTTATCAAATTTAAACCGCAACTAAACTAGAAGTCTTAAATCATCCTAACTCCAAGATCCTAAATTTTCTCAAGTGTAAAGAAGCAAATATGGACAGAATACTCTGAAACCTATCCTACATCAGGCCTTTTAACACCTACAAATGTTGTTATGGAAAACCACTATAATTGAAAGTTAATTGGCCCAGGGACAAATCATCAGCTGAAGGGTTAAGAGTGTTGACATACCCCGTGTCAACTGAAAGGCATGCAAGGCACATCTTTCTGCAGCCAGTCTCACAGGGGTACTTCCATCCTTCAAACATTCAGCTAGTGCAGGACCAAAAATTGTCACATGGGCGATGACTGCTGGTGGATTTGCCTGCAAATTGTATGCGACATTAATTCCAAATATTCTACTATATAAACCAATCAAGTAGCATCTATTTATGAATGTGAAAAAGTTAAAAGTACGTACTTTTGCCACAGATTTAAGAGCGGATAATGCCCTCCTTCTAACTTCACTAGAGTCATCATGCAATGCTGATACCACCGAAGAAAGAAAATTAACAACTGCTGTGTTGTTAGAAGGATCACTTTGAATTTGATGAAGTAGAAGCCTCCCAAATGCCTTGGTTGAAGCTTCACGAAGAGGAAACTATTTGCAAGGAATTGTCGGATACCAGCGGCAACAAATTCATAAATCAAGTCAATTTTATGATGCTTGACAATCATAAGCAAGTAAATCACAATAATACCTTCTCATCTTTCAAGGAGCTTTTGAGACTGTCACAAATAGATGAGAATACTGAAGACACGAAAACAGCAGAAGGATTATGCTTAAGCAAGGCAGAGAACGTGAGTACAGAGCCATGTCTGGAAGCCCAGCCAGGAGAAGAAGTTAAATTTAAGAGCTCCCTAAGCAGGTCAGCCAACTGAGCATCCTCCATGTACTGCATTATCATTATACAAACACAAGTCAACAAAACGCAGACCAAAGTGTAAGAGTAGAAAAATCTGTCCCAAACACTCGCAAAACTCCAATTCATCCACATATGACAAGTTTTTAAAGGATTTCTACTAAAATAAAGAAACAGTAACTAGGATCCATAGTCTCATGAGAAAAAGTTTGCAAACTTGAACAATCTAGGAATTGAATTTATAAGAATCATCAATATTCAAAGGGTCATACAGCTAGAATGCCCTCCTGAAACCGTGTTTTGCAAGAACTACTCTTGCAACCTTTTCTAAATCAAATCATAAGCAATCTAAATTACAGCTTCGTGGAACTCGTGGAATGTGGTACTAATAGTTGTGGTAATGCCACGGATAGAAAATGCCACAAAAGTGTTTTGAGAAATTGTGACATCAAAACAGGACCCTATACATCTTTGAGTCAAAACTTTAGACGTCATAGCGGTCTTCACCCTCCCCCAACGCTTTTGTTTACAGGAAACAAAATACGTATTAGCATAAAGGAACTTAAAGATAGTAGTGAACTAGTGGTCCTGCAACATGGACACTAAAAAACATGAATGAAAGAAATTCCATAAAAATATCTTAACCAAACCTGAGACATGATGCCCAGAATGCTTGCAACAGATATTTGAACTTGGTCATCATCATGATGAATTAAATCCTTCAAGACATCATAGACACGAGTTCTAACAGCACTGCTCACACTCTTACCAGCATGCTTCAGTACACCTCTTAAAGCGGTCAAAATGGCCTCCCTGATCCCAGCATCGGATGTCTAAGCAACCAAATACTACAACTGTTATAAAATCTGTCTTATAAGACAAATGTGCAGCAAGAATTGAAACTAACAGGCATCACCTGCAAGCTCGACAGAAGGTCACCAACTAAAGGATCAACCCTGGTACTAAGAGCACTAAGTTTACCAAGTGCAAGAGCAGCACCTGAACGAACAGTCCTGCACAAACAGATGCAAGATAACTAAAATATATGGCACCAACAATGAGGCAGCACCTAAAACTAAAGTATCCAAACGCTGTAAAAGAATGATATCAAGGCATTTATACCCGTATTATTCCTCCAAAAAAAGTAATGCAACCGTAAACCAAAGGGCAAAAGATAGTTATGTTTTCAAAATAACTCTTCTTCTAAAGTCCGTAGAAGTTCCTTCGAGATGTTAGATAAACAGATGTTCACAAACTAACCTTGTATTATCCTGCAGGCACTTAATAAATGTTGTTTGAAGCTGAGGAAGAAATGGTTTGAGTGCCATCCCACCCTTTCTTATTATGATGCTTAAAGTAGACAAAATAGCACTCTTCACCTGCCAAGGAAACCGATCACCTATAATTCGGATAAGTGGCCTGTAGGTACAAATATAATAAAGGGTCAGACTTCACGGTTCAATCAATTGTAGTAAGAAGAAGGTCGGAAAGTTTGCCGCAAAGAACACCAAGCATGCAATATATATTTAACACAGACATCAAACAAAGCACAGTCAAAAGTACCAGAAAAACTTTTAAATAAATACTTAAAATAAGGAAGGCCATAGCTTAACAAATACTGAGAGACTAAAAAAGAAAATCACAAATATTAAAAGAAGTTTAACTGTAATGCTCAAGAAATCGAAGACTCTATTCTCCGCTAATTTTACATGGCTTATAACACAACCCACATCTGTATCTCCAAGAGTCAATTTCATGGACTATGAATTTGTCAGTCTCCTTACTGCTAAATTCTACAAAGGAACAACCACATGAATGAATTTGACTGCAGAAATCAAAACAAAACAGTAAGAAGCATACATTTATAGTTAAAGCCTTTTCAAACTTCACCTTAAGCAGAAACAATGTAATGGTCACTTGTTTTGAAACATAGAATTAAAACTAAAGGCACAAAACTTTCAAAAAGAAGTCACAGACACATTTGGAACTTGAGAAAAAAAAATTGCCGGTCATGAGTTCTGGAAAAATGCACAAGGGACAAAAATTTTCATAAAGAAGTTCTGGAACTGCAATAGAAAGAACAGTTTCCAATTTTAATATTAAAGGAGCACCAAGGAGAGCTTAATAACCACAAGGCAAAATCCTGACTCCTTAACAAAGTAAATCTTTCCGCTGAGGGCTGCAGTTTATCCAATCTAAATTCACCATCAGCTTTGCAAACATTCAAAGCACAAGCAACATCTAATAAATAATCATGGTACATACCCTGTTATCGGAATAACAAACTCCTTCAGTGCTGGTTCACTAGTCACTTCAATAAGCTCCCCAAGACCCAGTGCTGCCTGCTCTCTTAATTCAGCAGACCCACTTATTAGGCCCTACATGTGCAATAGAATATCAGAGGCTAAACTTACAGAAAATGCAAAATGCTTTCCGAGAAGAAAGAAAATAATGCATTTACAAATTCATTCTCAGCAGAGAAGTAATGGCAGACAATTTTTTTTTTCTTTTGGGTAAGACAAAATTTTATTAATGAGAAAACAGATTATAAGAAAGTGAACCAGAAGTCCAGTAAAACAACAGAATAATGAAAAAAGCCACACCAACAACACAAGAAAAACCCAGCCAATGCTTAAAAACACTAAAAAATACTAAGTGCTAATACAAAAAAGCTGCACAATCCCTTCAAATTGTTTTGTAACCAAGCACACAAAGGAGCAAGCCCAAAGACTCTCCTAGTCTTTCTCCTTAGCTCCTTCAAAGATTTTTTTTTTCTTCCAATCCAAATTTCAAAATCACAGCCAACCATTTTCAGTTGCAAATTTATGTTTGCTAAGGATGCATACACAAGAAAATGCAAAAAGGATCATGGCAGCTAAGTCTTCCAACACCTAATCATGGGCTCTCAGGCAATCAGCAGCAAATCAGCTCTGGAATTCAATGAGCTCATCCAAGCGATTAAAAAAAATATATATCTGACTCTACTACCAGAATAAGATTTCCAATCTTACTTGCTATGCCCAGAATTTAAATGATATGAATACCATGAACTGAACCATAGAGAGAAAATTATAATGATCAGGACTTATGCAGTGAGCAAGTAAACCAAAGGAAACCATGGAGAATTCAACCACACAGTGATACAAGCTACTGGCATAGAAAGAACTGTGACAAGAAGTGGGTAAGTTTGACCAGAGAAGTCCTGATGATAGATAAATTTTGATCCAACAAAATTCAAAATACTGTTTCAAATAAGAAAAAATTTCCCGAATGATGGGAAAGGTTCGAGCAAAACAAGGTTGTTGCAGAGCAAAGACGTTAAAGAGTTAAAGCAGAAGAAAATATCAATTACAAAGTATAACTATCCTTGGTGGAAAATATTCCAATTTTAATATCATTCGGCCTGTACTTTTACACTCATACCCACCAACTTTATGCGTTCACTAAATCATGCCAAGAACACATATAAGTTTTTACTCGATATTTGTTTTTTTCTAATCCAAATCAGAAAAGCTGCATAGAGAAGTTAAATATAAAAATTTCGCGCTGCAAGGGATAAAGAGTATCTAAGTACTAAAATCTCAAGCAAACTGAACATAAGTACAAATCACTAATACAATTTGAGAGAAAAGTTTTTTTGTATTACTCAGAATCTCTTGGTGTAGATCAGATTGAAACCAAGAACTAATACAAGACCCTTCAATCTTTACTAATTAAGAAAAAGAGGAATATGATATCAATCAGTAGGTGGCCCCAAGGGGATTTTAATCTGCAACTTCAATGAGGCAACTAGTTCACTAGATTAATTTGGTGACGTTTCTGTAAAAGCAACCTTTCACAATTGGTTGGTTTGTCAACAGTCAGAAGAAAGGAGCTTACTTCTAAAAGGTCACTCAACTAAAAACTCAAAACAAAAATACGAGAACTATCAAAGCTAGGAAGCAGTAAAACTTAGTAATTTCATGGCAGTTCAGTTATTCAACTTGGCACTAAAGACATACTACTGACTGATGGCCACAAAGTATGTTTACTTTATCAATGTTGAACAATTTAAACATGGCATGTCCAGTGAGATAACTAAAAAGTTCATTATTGATGAAAGGCAGAATTTATAAATGATACAGGGTAAGAACCATGAAGCACAGGTGCACAATGTTTTGATAAGGAGCTACTGTAAGAGAAGGAATACTTGAAGAAAGATAGGAAGCAATGGCTGTAGAGCTTTCGGACGACAGAAGCCGGGAATGAGAACTGGTCCTCCCTGCAAGTAAAATTATTACAAATTAATTAGGATTCAAGATGTAAAAATCTAAAATTATTTCACCAAAAATTACAATCCGTGATTTAACATTCTCATCTATTCATCAATAAAAAAATACCAACCTTCTTTTTCCTGCGCTCTTTGTCCCTGGATGTAGATATAGCATCACGTACTAGTTTTATATATGAAGGCAGTACCTCTTTAGGGACTGAAACAACAACCCTTGACAAAGCCTCCCAAGCAACCTGCTTAAAAAGAGCATAAGCTGCAATCTATAACATGGAGGAAGAAACAGATCACAGATAACATATTTAATATACCGCAACAGTAGCCGAATCTGGATCACTAAGCAAAATAATCAAGGTAGATATCATGTTCGGAGCTTCATCAACCAAATACAATTTGCTGTTTTTGAAGAAGTATCCTATCAGATACGCAGAGCTTCTTCTAATTGAAGCCTGACATAAAAAGTTACAAATTTGGCGGAAGGTTAGTAAGAAAACAAGTTAAAAGGAAACGCCAAGAGCCTTGAAGACAGTGATAACATATAAAGCACACCTGACTATCACCAACACCTTTAAGCAGCTCTGATATTAAAGATTCAACACCTTCCTCATCTATGACCAAGACCACAGTTTCTGCTGCTTCGTTGGCCAAGCTTTGCACATCCTAAAATATACATGAGAAGCAACTTATTTAACAGCACAAGCATAATGCAATTCTCAAAATGACAAATGAGCCAAACCAAAAATGAAAGTCAACAATATGGTGGACCGTGTAGTCAATCAAACTCATGAAGAAACAGAGAAAATGCCGGGGGAATTAGTAGTAAAATGTTGGCATCCAAGGTTAGGAAAAGCAAGTACAAGAAGCAATTAAATGAAAACAAAAGATGCGACTGCTGAAAGCAAATAGCATACCATGTCGTCACCACCCATAGCAGAGAGTAAAGCCGGAAGAATAGTGCCAAGGTGAAAGTTGAGGCCAGGACCTGCAACCTCTGCCAATGCTCCCAGAGCATGTGCATTGAAGGCACTGGATACACATCCAAAGTTTCGGTAAAGAGCACTCATTCAAATTTAAAAGAAATGTAAATTAGAGAAAGAGACACATACGACAGTGGAAGATGGACTAGTTTTGGCAAGATATGAGGTAAAACAGCAGCTGTCCTGACACTAAAATAGAGAAAAAAAAACCATTTTAGGAGTGGACAAATGGACAAAACAAATAACTGGAAATAATAAATAAAAATAAATATTTGGTTAATAACGGTTACCTTAATATTTGTTTGAGGCCATCTAGGGCAGTGTCAGAGATTTCATCATCTTCCAAAGCATGCAGAAGGGTTGGTACTATTTCATCAATTGCTTGCATTCCAGCACTCTATGCCAAGATATTTATGAGTCATATTATATTTACAATTGCATTGTAAATACTACAATTAAATTAAAATCTGAGACTAGAAAGAAGCACCTTGAAAAGAGTGCTGAATGCTAACCCCGCAGACTCACGAACTTCAGGAACACTGTGACAGAGAATTGAAAAGAAAAAAGAAATCAACCTTCTTATATGATATAAAATATGAGCAGCACTAGCAGAATAATATATATAACAAACCTATCACAAAGCGCTGTCCTAATAGTTGGGATGAGCTCATCCATGAAACTCAATAACTGGCTTTTACCAGCACTGGCCATCACTTCACTCAGACCAATGCAAACTCCCTGCCAGTTATTTGGATATTGTGTCAAAGAACAAAAAATTAAGCGAAATTTTTTGAACTAAAATCTTTATATTTGTCATGCAGGAATAAAAAATGGGGGGTTAAATTCCTTGCATTCAAGATCTCTACGATTACACAATAAGTGAGAAGCATCCCTAAAGCAATGACCCATCAATGCCACATTTGCCTTATTCTATAATTGTATGCCCCATGTACACCAACCATATATTGAGATCTCTTATTGCAGAACTATCTTAAGATTCTATATTTGCTTTCGACATTAGGACCAGATCTACCTCGATTATTTAAACCTTGATACTCGACCCCAAAAAAAAAAAAAAAAAAAAACCACAAATAAAACAGATATAAAAATTCTGCTAGCAATCAAAGCACGCACTTCTCCTTCCATAACCCTGTTATTTGCTCTTTACAAGTCTAATATCTAAATCAGCACCAAATGTATAATTCTTAATGCATGATAAGTTATTTATCATTTTAAATCACCTCAGAAAGCAAAGAAGATTCCAACAATGAGGTCATCATTGTATGACAATCTTTTAAGGGCAAATGAAACAATTAAGAATAAATCCAAGTTAAAAGGCAAGTAGATAAACCACTAAGCTAATACTATTATCATCAGATCAAATGATAAGGTAATTATACAAATTTGATAAGAATCACCATAAATATAAATGAATAATTCATCCATTCGACTGTGTAATAATATAAAAACATAAATGAAAATCAGAATTTCAGAGAGTAATACTGTGATAAAAACTATACAAAAGAGGGCAATTTATAGTGTCTTAACCAAAAAAAAAAAAGTGGAATACTGTGATAAATAAAAAGGGAAGGGAAATTTAAAAACCATATCACTCCAAGTAAAAAATAATAAATTAATAAATTATATTAAGAAAAAAGAAAAAGAAAAAGATAAAATTACTTGTCTTCTGCTAGCATTAGGGTCTTTTAGCCCTTGGGATAGAATTGGTATAATCAAAGGAAGTACTCTTTCTCCAAGCTTCCTAACAAGCTCTCCCAACGCTCGCCCAGCAACCTACATTTTGATAAGAAACAACTTGCATGGTCTTTACGAGATATTTATAAAAGTGAACAAACTCTCTAAAGAGCCATTATCAGCCAGGGGAGAACATCTGAATGTGTATGAAATAAATACGTTCAAGCTCAGATAAGATATATATATATATATATACACTCAAAACACCCACTTTTTGGTAACTTTTTCATTACTAAAGTATCCTTGAAGGAACTTGCTTAAAGAGATATAACCTAAATTTAAAAAATAAAATAAAATAACTTTTCGCATCCAACATCAGATATCAATAAAACAAACAAGATAAGTATTCTCATGGCTCAACTCTTTCAATTGGTTTTACAACTTTATTAGCATAAAATTTTAGTTTCATTTTTAATTGAAAAGAAGGTACGTTTCCAGTACATGTAGATTTAAGAAGAAAATAATTTGTGGGTTGGCACGTTTTCTTTAATTCCCAGTTTTTGTATTGCCTAGCAGCGTTTCATCATTTCATTATTGGTTATGCCCCTAGGCCTGCTTACTGATCATAAACAACAAAGCCTTAAAACCATTGTCTACGTTAAGTATTCTGTAAAGGACAAGCATATATACATACAATCCTTGCATGTTTTCTTGAAACTTTAATATAGGGAAGGGATCTTTTAACACATTTTTGACATAATTTATTAACGCAAATTTATAACCCTTGATCTAACCAAATTTAATGGTTGAGATTAAAAGTCAAAAAATTGTATTTAGTGCTACCAGTTTATCAATCATCCCAATCACTAGATTTTGCAAATCAATGCCTATAAATTTGTCTAGTGTTTTGTCAAAAAGTTGTGTCAAAAAATCTCTTCCCTTTAATATATCCTCAGTTTTGTATTTCTCCTCAAATAAGTACATTCCCTTATTGTTATGAGGTCTCCTTTCTTTTGCTTAAAACAATATTCATTTGTTGATGTTAGATGCAAATGAGTATATGATTAGAATTTGGATTGCACCTTCAATGTTTCAAGAAGTAAATGGTCTGAAAGTTTTGATTGACATTCATCCAATTTTATAAATATATTATTTAATTCACAAAAGATGCTAAATTTATAATTTCTTTATATTGAAAATTTATCAACTTCTAATCATTATTTACTTTTTTTAATGAGAATATTTTGTACTTAGATATTCTATGTTTTAAGAAATTTAGGGTTTGAAGAAATAGAAAAGCAATGAAAAAGATAAGGTGGATGCTAATGGGCGTAAAAAGAATTAGGGTTATTTTTGGGATTTTGGAGGGTGTACAAAGTAAATATAGGAGTTTTAATCTTTTTAATAATGGGTGTGGTGAGTACTTTTCTGGGTACCAATAACCCAAACCCATATACGTATATTACGAAAATTTGCGAAGTGCCTCTGAAATCTTATAGTAATTGAAGCCCAAACCTGTAAATCAGAAAATGCCAAAATACTCAGAAATCTTTACGAACCTGCCGCCTTTCAGAGGATGAGGATGCAAGAGAAGTAATCAATGTATTCATCAGAACTGGCATTATCTCTCTTAGAGTCTTTGGAGTGTTTGCCACTATAGTTTTCCACACATGTAATGCAGCCTGTCAAAGGGGAATGGGCAGATTAGTTCAATAACTAAATGTCTGTTTAAAACCAATTTATCAATTTCCACCAAAACTTGAAACTAATATATGGTAATTACCTGACGTACTGAAATACTGACATCAGTTCGAACCATATATAAAGCAGCAAGAACTTCATTACGCTTATCCCGTCCTAGAACTTCAATAATAGCACGTCCATGTGCTTCAGTACTAGCACCTTCATCATCACTGCCACCCTCAAGTAAAGCTTTTCCAGAAGTCCCAGCAACCTGGATAATATACATCCCATAAGACAGCTAAAAATACAATAATCAAGAGTAAGAAAGAGTTGGAGAAGTACTAACCTTAAACAAGAGATCTCCCAAGAGTTCAACAGAGCTTTGTCGGATACGCCAATTATCATTGAAAATACCGTCTTCTACAGCCGGAAGGAGCAGAGGTAATGACCTGAGACCCAAATAAAAAATCTATAAGACACTGCAAAGATAATTCATAGAATGGACAATAAAACTACTGGAAGACATCGAAATCATGCCAGGCTTCAAACATAAGTATTACCAATCCAAATAAATTGAAAATAATTAAACTCCTTTCATGACTATTACTTTTAGTATAACTTCTTTTAGATTTCTCAAAACATGTTCAATATTAAACACAAATGTGAAATCATCAGAGGAACACATGTCAATAATGGATCAATATTAAGAAAATGAACAGTCAGTATTATCAAGTACGTACGTTGTTGCATAGTGCTCCACAAGGACATGTCCAGCACCCAGTGCAGCATCACGCACAGATTCATTCTCATCAGCAAGACCTATGTGTAAACAACAGAAATTATATCAACAAATTCAACAAAAATCCTCAAACTGCATGTGCATAATAAGAAAAAAGCTCCAGAAAACAAAACAACAGTATTTACCATCTAAGATTGCAGGCAGCACTTGCTGCAAATAGTTCTGAAATTGAACACCTAAAGACCTTGGAAGATACTACAAAGAGATTACCATAGACAAACTGTTACATGTAGCGCAGCCGAAAACACACTTGAAAAAATTGAAAAGTCAAACTACATGAGGTGTTCACCTTGAAAAGCGTCAAATATCCATCACGTACAGAGGCCTTTTGATGAGAGCAGTTTCGGATAATATCAGGAAGCAAATGCTCAAAGTAGACAGTACCAAGTGCAGCTAAAACCTGAAGGTAGATAGACACAGGTCCAATAGTTAACCACCCCTTCTTTTAAAGAAACAGGACAAAATTTCGTTGATGACAAATCAGTGGTTCAATGAAAAAGAGAAATGCAAAAAGTAATATATATGCTATTAATGAATTCTAACCTCACTCAGCCCTTGAGCTGCTCCAGAGCGCTCAACATTACTATTATCCGATTTCAGAGTATCTAACAACCATGGAACAAGATCAGGGAAGTTTTCTTCGCCCATTCCTCTTATAAGGGATCCAATAGCCCTTGCTGCAACAGATCGGACTTCTGGAATTGGATCAACAAGTACCTGTTCTTATGTGGACCAGTAAAAATGAGTAAACTAATATAGAAGGCAAAATTGTAAAATTCTAGAAAATAGAATATAAGAATCCAAAAGAGAAAGGTACCTTTTTCACTTCAGGGAGGAGCAATCCTATATAAGGAATCATATCCTTTGGTTCAGTAACTAATGAACACATATTTCCAACTATCTGTGCAGCCTTCTTTTTGGTGTCAGCACTCCTCTCCCTTAGCCCTCTATGTACTATTGGCACCAATAGTGCAAGTGAGGGTGCATCAACAGTATTAACAAAAGTTGTCTGCAAAAAACAATTAAACATTTATGGCAACAAAAAAGATGAATACGCTGTAACTAAACTGAAATTACATTTTCGCATAAAACCTTACCTGCAGGAGAATATCAAGAGAATATTTTGTGTGGTCATTGGGGTCTGAGAGACCCTTCAAAAGTGTAGGGACAAGAGAAGCTATTTCAGGATTCTTTATCACACTTCCAACCTAAGATCAAAATACAAAATATTAAAACCAATAGTAAGCAACAACAATAGTGTTGATTGTTGTAAAACAAAACATACCTGCTGAAGAGCCGTCTGCCCTGCTGACTGGACTTTGGGATGTGTATCAGTTAGCACCTACAAGAAGAAGACCAATGTAACTGTCAAAACTATTTAGGTTTTATTAGAAGAAACTATACAAGATGTAAAAACTGGGAAGTAAAGCAATAAGTCACTCAGATGAACCTCTGTCAGTTTTGGCACAATCCTAGGGAGGCACTGAGAAAGTTGTTGAGGAGCACAGTAAGCCATAGCACCAAGTAGTTGTACACTACTTTCCTTTGTGCGCCAAGCTTTATCTTCAAGACCCTGTGTGAAAATTGCAAAGGTGAAAAAGAGGGTTGATGAAAGAGCTAAGACAGGAATAAGATAAAGTAATAACTTTTTACGTAAAAGACCACTGCAAAAAGCAAAACTGTAGACAGATTATTCCAACTTGAATTTAGTATATAATCAGGACTTGATTGGAGATATAAATGTTAATACTGAATTGTCATTCGAGTGAAATGATATATGTAAACTTATATGACAACAGATATTTTTAATTCAAATAGCATTGTAGATGTCACCCTTTCTCCTCAACCCGTGCATGAATCAAATCTCACTTCATATATTATACCAAAAACAATGAAAATCCAAAAGGGAATTGCTAACAGATAGGCTCAACTAAAGAGTGCCAGTGATGACCTGTTAAAGACATCAACAACTAGTATCCCTAGACTCTTGTCGATACTGAGTCACCTTGTTAGCAGGCTAAGATTTTTTGTATTGCACTCTTTTCTATTTCCTAGCAACTTTACTTGTTTTTTATTAGTTTTAAATCACTTAATAGGTCTAATTGGTTTCTCATTTTGCATTGTTTTGTGCTCTTTCAGGCTAGTCCTTTGCAGATTGTTTGTTCACCCATGTATAGCTGTTTTATTCTAATACAATTTTAATAGTTTCTTACTATAGCTGTTACGTTCAAATAAAAAATTTAGCTGGATGAAAAATACAATTCTAACACTGTTACTTTAAAATATTTAGTTGGACAAAAAATGTAGACAATTTAGCAACTACAACACTTTCTGAAGCAAGGACAAATTTTCAGCACCAAAAACTATCATGAAAAGATTACAATGGTCTCTTAAAACTCAGCATGGAATAGATTACAAGCATCATCATTAACAGAAGATCTAAAGTAAAATGAATTTTATGGAGACCACAGTGAAAGGAAGAAAGTACAACAAAGATCAAGTGAACCAGAGACCCACAACATTAGAGAGCAAACAGATAAGACCTTTAATAGAGATGGAAGGACAAGCTTCACCCCCTGAGCAGTAAGTTGAGACATCATCGCCCGAGCAGCACATTCAGCAGCTTCACGAACTGCAACAACTGGATCAGAGAAAGAAACCAAAAGCAACGGTAGCATTTGGATCACATACCTGGACCAACGGTAGAGTCAGTCAACAGATAAATTGTCACATACAAAACTTGTACAAGGAAAGGGGTTTAACAATTTTAGACTTACGGTTCAAACAATTTCCCAAGTTTTTCACATAGGCACTCAAAAGCCAGTAGAGCTCCTTCACGACATTTTGCAGAATTCCTGCAGTAGAAATACAAGACCAAAGAATGTCAAATATTTGATTGATGAAGATGACTATAGCTTCTGTCTCCAATGATACAAATGAGTGACAAGCTATCGTGAGAATAATGGGGCTAATAAAAGATTAAAATTACCCAGACTTGGTACATGAATATTCAATTCAATTAATATTTCTTAATCAATTCAATTAATATTTCTTAATCTACTCAAGATATGTTAAGAAGCTAAAAACCACCCCTTCCATACCAATCAGGTTCATCCTTTTCAGTCACTAAATCAACAGATTATGTAGATAGTCAAATCAAACACTAATTTCTTGACATGCTAACATGAGCCCAACCAAGCTCTAATTCATTAATGCATTGCATCAGCACAATACTTTAAAGACATCCATATAATATAAATAATTTCTAATTGCACCTAGGGCACATTTGGAGCACTGTCCTGTATACTATTGTATTCTATTATGCTAGAATAATCTTATACAAAAATAGAATCAGATAAGTAACTTATGGTGGATAAATAAGAAAGAAATATCTTGAAAAGCTTTATTAATTGAAGCACAAATAGATGCCAATAGCCAAATTTTCTACGACAGAATATTGACTTTCCTGTTTTAGATTCAAAATATTTCTGCAGCTTCAAGTCTCCATGATTTCTAACCTTTGTTTGAATAGTTAATATTGGCATTTCAATAGCCTACCTCTAAAGCGATATGATTAGAAATAGGGGTACCATCTAAATATGGCTTTCCAAAGGCTTCTAAATGATCCAACAAGTATCACTTTATAGTCCCACTCATTTAATTGTGTGTCCGCGCACACCCTCGACCAAGAAAAAAGAAAGAAACTTGTAACTGTGTGAATGTGTTGTGAGGAAGTTAGATTCTATGATATAGTGGATTGCTCACACTAGAGAAGCAAAAATACCTGTCGGCAAAGCCTTCCCTTAACGCAGCCACAATCCCATACTTCTTCAAGCAAGAAATTCCTAATCCCTTCACAACTCCAGCAAGTCCAAAAGCAGCTCCACGACGCTCTCCATACTTGTCACTTTTCATAAGCTGATCCAGTAGTCTCGAAGCAAGTGCTGGTGCAACATCCTAATGCAAGAAATTTTAGCATTAAAAGCACTCCTACCCGTTAAAGGAAACAAATTTTCAACAAACACATAAGATATCATGCATAACTGCATAACGATAAACAAGTACACAAATTAAAGTCCTATCCTTTGTCAACACTTCCTACATACTTGAATTGATTGCATTAACGGAGATAAGCATGATGAGACTGCCCGCTGAACAGCTTCTGATGGAGTGTTTAACACATCTAACAACTTCTCTACAACAGTATGAACTTTAGGATCATCCTGTTACAGATAAAAAATGTCAAAATAAAAATAACAATGCATTTCAACCAAAAGAAAGTGAATAGATTTAAATTTGTACCTTTGCTAAATGTTTTGCAAGGGCGCCAAGAAAAATTACTACACCCTCACGAACCAAATCATATTTTTCCTCATCTGATGCCTGATTAAGAACAAGACTTATCTAAGATACCGCATGTTCCACAAAACTTAAAATATGAAAGCCATAATACATTACACCAAAATTCATAACTTAAAAAAGAGACAAACCTTCTTGTTTAAGTAGTTTTCAAAGATTGGAAATAACAAAGAAACATTATCCTTCCCATGCTTATCAATAATCACTATACCAGCATTAAGCATTCTTCCTCGAACATCTACATTAGGATCAGCCTGCAATATAAAAGCAATCACAAATTTATAAGATTGACTTTTCATATTTATCATTCTTGGCCACAAAAACGATGATTGAGGCATAGGATACTATAAAACATAATCTTCAGAAGATTCTTCTAACATAGACATTACAAAATAAGGAAAATATTTTTGGAAAGGCCTAAAAATGCTCAAATGCATTATGACAGAATGTAAGTCACATTTCCAACATTTATTCAATGCAAAATCCCACTGAAACTTCATCACCACCTTTATTTTTTTTTTTTTTGTCTTTTGTTGAATAACAACAAATTCTAAGTAGCACCTGCTAAAATCAAGGTAGCCTCTTCTCAATAGTTAACAATTCTTATAAAAAAAATTTCCAAGTCTTCAATATATATATATATATATACACACACACACACACACACACACAAGAATCAAGGCAAAGTTTGTATTGGTGATAGTTATATACACAAGAAGGTGAACAAGCTTTCATGACAATCTTGAGACCGAAGGCTTAAAATCCTGTAATAAATAACTCGCAGAAACTAGAATCTAAAATATCAATATTGTACCCAGAAGCTCGACAATCGATCCAGAAATAAAAATAAACTGAAAAACTCCTTGCCAAATGTTTCAAGCAATTGTAACACAAAATAATATATATTTTACAGTTCTCTTAGAAACAGGATCTAAAGAATAGTGTAAGCTCCTTTTTGGGCTAAATTTTTACTAGTGAAGCATCAAGTTTTTGCACCCACAAGAGTGACAGGTACTATCTAGCATTTAATTCTCAGAAAAATGATACAAACTGACACAAAAGAAAACTAATGACCGAAAAGAAACCCAAATTAAATTTTCACACTTCCACTAAAACAATTCAATTTTTATTCTCAATGGATACTAAGTAGCAAGTCTCGCAAATTACAAACATCATTACCAAAGTTCTATGAAGAGCAAAGCAGATCTTACAAGTGCTCGTGATATTAGGAATGTCATAACAACAGGGAGGTCTTTTGTTCTCAAAACATCAGCAGCAGAATGTAATGCCAAAGCTATCCCTTGTCTGCCTAGCCAACCAGCATCAATGCTGTCCCCACCTAAACCACCATCGCGGATATACAAAGAAAACAATGTCGAAAGAGATTCCTGAAATTATTGTAAAACCATTAGAGATCGTCACAACCAAATCAGGATGGAAGTAAAACGGAAAACTAACCTGTATAGAATCAGGATATTCATCCAAAGCAGCAGCCAATGCCTCAGCTGCAGCCAAGCGGACATCATAATTAATATGTGAAAGTGCTTTGAAGAGTCCTGAATAATCAGTGCCAAAGTCATATCCATAGCGGTCCCAAATATCCTCTGCTGCTTCTGCAACTGACTGAAAGTATTAAATATGTTAAGAGTGGATGAGTTGTTAATAAGTAGAATAAGCAACAAAATAAACTATCGATACAGTAATGAAACGAAATCATGAAAACATAAGAAATTAAATTCCATAGGCAACTCTCTGTATTTAGAAAAGATAAGGGTCATCAGTGAATACATGCAACTTCACATATAAAAAAAAAAATAAAAAAAAAAAAGAAAGAAAAACAACTATAAACTAAACCTGAGTAATTTGAGTACATCACACTGCTTACCAAAACCATTCAAGACTAAATAGTTGCCAAACCCACAATGACATTTTCTTTTGGATAAGGCACAAGAAGAATTACGAGAAGAAAAATTACAACCCAGAATGCCATTAACATTACTTATATAGAGCAATTGGGTAAAACATTAAGTTAAACACTACAGAACTGCATTTATTATGCACATAAGGAAATGGTATAAACTTGGCATACTTGTTTATCCCACAGGAAGAGAGAATTCCGTAAGCATTAACACACCGTTAGATCATATATTAAGTCATTCTTGAATGGCACTAGTTAGCACATATTTTCTTATAATCGTAACGTATTTGCAATAGATTTTCTCAGTCAATATTCAGCCCATACCACAATAATAATTTAGTGATCTTTTACTTCGACCCTAATTTTTGCGAACAACTTGTTCACCTTTTTGTATTGATTATTTTCGTCTAATGATGGTAACTTTGTTTTCTTCTAAAAACAAAAATCCTAACATGTTTGTGACGTATATAATTTTCTAATTACAAATATGACATAATGAATTAAGCAGGTACTCAAAATTTACCACTTTGGCCACCATAAATATAGAAGTCCAAGCATGAAGTTCCTCAAGTAAAAAATCAAACCTAGTGCAAATCTACCAGCCAAAGGGGAAAAAAATTCAAAATTTTGTTATTGACTAGTGAGTCCCCACATCAAGACTCAAAAATTCAAGATAACCAACAAATTAAAGCACACCAACAACAGACCAAATATTACTTAAGGCAAACAATATTATTAAACTATGAGCACAACTAGAGAAGTTAATATTATATCAAGAGAAAGCCACAGACAAAAATGAAACTGCTAAACATATGACGAGAATGATTACTAATCTACAACTACAAATATTTTTACAGACAGGAGATTAATTTCAAATTCTGATGGTTCGAGATCTTTTCAATTAGTACAAAGTGACTTCAATCCAGTCTATATTTAGGAATAATATGTTAGCAGGCTAAACCTTTTCAGCATCATGAAGAGCAATCCATATGCTTGTTGAAACCTCAACATTCTGAGGAAGAGAGCGGCTAGACACAGCTGGAATGCATTTTATTGCATTTAAGCAGGCCATTCTGACGTGAACATCTTTTGCATACACTCCATATAGAGCCTGCAAGAATAAATATTAAAGATGGCTAATAAGAATCCATTAAAGAACATTACAGAATTATCTAAAGCAAAAATCCGAAGCACACACAGCTGCCACTTCATCTGGTTGCAGTCCAAGACACAACTCATTCAACGCTGATCCAATAGAAGCTTGATAAGCAGGTACAACACCCAGAACATGATAAAGCACCTGCAAAAGAGAGTGAAAAATATAGCAAATAGAAAATAACATGAGAGAAGGTAAGGAGATATGACAACCCTTTTGGTGTATTAAGTCAAGAAAGAAATAACTGTGTTTTTTATGAGTGGATGAGACATCTTAAATTGCCTGAAAGGATAAGTTTTTGACACTTATAAGAGATAAAGTTGCCTAGATATGCAAGATGCCTTTCGGGTTGAAAGGCCAAAGAAAACCATGAGAATCTTACAATTCAAAATGACAGTTGGATTCAAAGTTGATGTTCACATTATGTAGGGTCACAGAAGATATAACAGGAACTAGCCAACTTGTATGGAAGAAACAAGCTAGCTTAGGGAAGATGCCTTAGTACAAGTGCCAAGCGAGTGAGTGAACTGCCTTCGATTTCCACTAGTTCCCATTAGGTGGTGTCAGATGATGAAGTAATTTATTTTTATTTGCCCAACGTCACCTTAGATTAAGAAACCAAGTGCAGTTGGTAGTGGCACATACATTTTATTTTAATAATAGGTGGGTATGTGTCAAAGCCAATCCCAGTCAGAAGTACAGGTCCCAAGAAGGGGTGACTCTTAACATCTCAGATTGGCTAGAAGGAAAAGTTCTTGACACTTAAAGGGTGAAGTTTCTTAAGTATGCAAGAAGCTTTTTCAGGTTAAAAAGCCCGAAAGCAAACTGTGATGCAATGCAAAATGATAAACAGGATTCAAAGCAAAGATATCTTGCATCTTGTCTGGGGTCATTGACCCACACAGAGAGAGAGAGAGAGAGAGAGAGAGATAACAATGGTAAACTCTAGGATAGGTGCTTCTATTTTATCATAAAAGTTTCAAGACTTCTTTCTTTCATATACGTCTTATTAGGATAGATTTTGGGCTAATTTTTATTCTTTGCCTTAATTTCTCTCATTTTAGGACAGGGGTCACAGCCTAGTTTCTATTATCATATATAATTATCACCCCTACCCTGATTTCTTCGTCTTCTGTGGACACTTAATCCATTAATGTCACTCGCACTTTTATTAATAAAAATTTTCAATCTATGAAAAAAAAAAATTCAATGAAATAGATCAAATTTGTGAAACATATATCATCTTGTGAGATGTATATCATATTTAAAAGATATCATACATATTAGTTTTAGAATGAAGGTTTGGATGCGTAACTGATATCATACGAAGCCTAGGAATTGGTAAAAGAGGATCCACGTGCATGTAAAGAATTTGAAGCACATCATCATGAAGTTTTGTCCTCTTCGAAGATAACAAAATTCGCTCCATTATCTGGCAAAGATACAAGACATGTAAGTTAAGAAAAATAGGAGCACCACTGACATGAAGTCACATATGGCAAATGGGAAAAACCTACCGGGAAGACAAAAGTAAAGGAATCTACAGGAAGTGGCCCAGATTTACAAGATAAAGTTAAACCATTTACTATCCTTTCAAAGAGACCCAAAGATAATCTTTCATTGACTTCCACTTCGACCACTGATGGAATAAGATCTATTTGAATTTCCTCAGTCACAACGAGACGTAAAGCAGTAGCAATGTCAAGGGCCCAATTGCAAAGAGGCACAGCCGTGCATCTAGAGAGCTTCACCAAGGCTTCGTAGGCTACATCACTTACTATAGGTGACCGTAGCAAAGGATCAACAAACTTCGCCTGGTAGAATGTAAAATCAAGGACTTATAACCAATAAAAATAAAAGTCAACATAAGAAGAAAAAGTTTCAAAAGAGAATATAAGACTTCTGTCATGAACAGTGATTTTAACGTAACGAAAGCCAATTATGCCAATGACAAGATGGGGATAGTGTTGACCTCAAAAAGGGATCACAGAAGCACCTAAACATAGAAGCTAGAATAATCTATGTTACATATTTAGAAGTATCAGCTGATGTTTGATTACGGTACAATCATGTAACACAACTAGTATTACCTCATAATATTTTCACATAGTTTGTGATCCTTAATGCAAGACTGAAAGAAAGTATAAATGCCTCTGTCCAGCTCTAACATTTTCTAATACAGTTAAAATAGGTCAACCAACGTCAACACAAGAGTTCCTAAAAATTATGTTCCACAAATTACTGCCACTCGATCACTTTCCACAGAATTCATACAAAAGCAGCCTACACTATCTCTTAGATTCAATTCTCTCTGTTCTCAGTTACAGTTGATGTTTTGGAATCACCATTTCATCAGACCAAATAAACACACTACACCAAAAACACGACAATAAAGCCAAAAAAGATATTTTATGATGCTGGACAAAACATGAAGCAGATTAGCTGAAATAAAGGCAAAATTTCTAAATCATTAATGGAAGAATGCAATTGCATCTTGACAAATAGACATAAGATAGCACTGCTCTCAAAGTTTTCAGGTGCATTTGGTAATATGATAAAAGGAAAATCATGAAAAGATCTATTCATTCTGGAATTAGCAAAAACAGAAAGATGTTTACCCAACATAAAGAAGAAAAATAAATAATACACACACACACACACACATGACAAAAGGTTGATAGTAGAAAACAAACCAGTGAAGGTAATTGACTGTGTGCAAACACAGGATTCGCAATGGCTATCTCTCCCAGGGCACCCAGAATCAAAGATAAATTCTTCTGTATTTCTCGGACATGCTCACGTATAGCTGCCTCCTCATTAAGCAGCAATTCCCGTGCCTCTTCTTTTGCTGTCTTTCCCTTATCTATTACAAAGTAAACCAAACCAAAGCATCTTATGAAAATGACTACTGCTAGACATAACAAAACTAGAGTGACATATCTGATGAATAACATTCTCAGTTTCTTATCAATAATAATAATAATAACTACAACAATAATGACAATAGAGAATAACATGCCGGATTTCTTCGTCGACTTCCCAGTATCCTTTTTAACCACACCAGGCACTTCTCTACTTGCTGATTCTCTCTTTGCAGAATGATTAGAGCTGACATGATCCTGCAAAGAGATAAAATCAGCAAAATAACTCATACGAATTCCTTTCAATCACACATAAAAAAAAATAAAACAAGAAAGCAAGCAAGAAAAGAGAACACAAAAACAAAAACGAAAACGAAAACAAAAACAAAAAATACCAAGCCATCATGGTCTTCATACATCCGGAAACGGCCCTTTGCTTGTTTCGTGTTCTTAGAAGCAACAGCCTCTGCAACGTAGACACCTTGTTCGCTGGACAGCATTCCTTCAGGAGTACGAAATATCTGAAAAAAAAGAAAGCGAGGAAGAAACAAAAATTAAATTTTTTTTTTCAAGAAACAGGACAAACTTGTGTTGACGAAAATTAAACGTCAGAGATCAAGTGAGCTAGAAGACCGCTCCAAGTGAAAACAATAAGAAGAAACAGAAAAATAAATATGAGAAAAAGAGGTCAAAAGACAACAGCTGCCCCACGCCTTTGAGGGAAAGAATAATTAAGCAAACAAACTATATTGTATTATACCTAAAGTCAAGAAAGAAACCCCTTAAGACATAATGCAGCATATGACTACAAATTACCCAAGCAAAAGCTCGATTAAATTCTTGAATATCACTTAATATAGTACTGCTTGTAGTGTAATTCAAATGTGATCAACCAATGAACCATACAAAGGAAAACTAATGCGCATCCCTCGAAGCAACTTTATATTGAGTCAACCAAAATCCCTTTCTCAACCACAAAAACAATATGAGCCTCAAGGCCTTTACTCAAGTGGTAGGCATTGTTTCAATTCTCACCAAGAAATAATTAAAAAATGCTTACCACGATATTTATAACCAATCAAACATTTGAAGCATGCAGCAATTTAAAACCCGCTAGCTAAATGACAGAAGGATCACCATTATCCTAATCAACGATTGTGTACAAATTGAGTAGGTTTAAAAAAGAAAACTAACCTGAATGTCATTTTCTGAAAGACTATCATGTGAATAACGATCTGGAAGATTTTTCAGATGCTGGCAATGGAACAATGAGGTTCCAGTCAACACTCCAAATCAAACAAGCACAATAGCAGCAGCCACATTTAATTTAGGTTAGTCTAAATTAGGAAATACATAAGAGACAAACCTTTTCAAATTCTACATAAGTATCTTTAGGTGTTATAGACATTAAGGTAGATAAGGAATATATAGCCGCTTGTTGTTCAAAGGGACTAGCACTCATCAACCCCATTGACCCAAGCAAATCCTGCACAAGTAGTCCATGAAAAAGTTAGTGGCAGATCAATGATTATATAATGAATGCATAGAAAATGTATAACAAATACAGTAAGAGTTTACCTTGCACAAATTTGTGACATCAGCAGAAACAATATCAATGACATTAATCCCAACTGTTTGCAAACATTTATGGAGCCTCTGGAGAACAATATCAAAAGGGGCGAAGTTAACGGCTTAAAAGAGGTTGATGAGTAATGTACGTACAACAGGTTAAAAATTAACATTCATAATCACACCTGATGTGATTGTAACCACTAACACAACAAATCTCACTCAAAAGAAAACAATAAAATCTGAAGCAAATAAAATTAGTCCAAAAGAAATTGATGAACGGTCAAAGCCCACGATGAAAATGCCCTCATGTCTTGCACCCACCAATGCAAAACAAGCCTTGCTCTCTCTTGTCTTTCTCAAGCAAAATTAAACTAGTCTAAGATAAGGTTAGTAAGTAATCAAAAGCCCAAAAGCTGAAATTTAACATTCATAAACACATCTCCAGCCACCACCAACACATAAATACAGCACCCAGACTTTAAGACAATTAAATTAGTGCAAAACTGGTTAGGTAAAGGGTGCATGCAAAACATGCCCAAAAATTTTGCATAGCAGCAAATAAAATTCTCTTTCAAAAGAAAAATTGAATTAGTTAAAACACAGTTAATGGGTCATCAAAACCAGAAAGCTGAAATTTAACTTCCATAAACATGCCTGATGCCCGTACACCAACCAACAGAGCACAATGATTTCTGTATTTATACCACCCTAACTCTCTGTCTCTGTGCTTAAACATTGAAATTTATACTGCATCTTAAATGAGGATGAATCCCACACAAATGCATAAATAACAAATTTAAAGTATAGAAAAAATAAATAAATAAATACCCTCCAAACTGCATCCCTTTTCGCAGTTCCAATAATGCAAGGATGATGCGAGCAAAAAATAACTCGTGCCGCTACACTTGCATCTGAAGCTAGAGCCACTGATGATATCACAAGTAATGCCTTCACTAAAACCTCAACAGATGGAAGAAATGGAACTTGCGGATCCAATGATGAATCTGTATCACTATTGACATATCATTTTAGATTCCCTCAACTAGATCTGAGAAAGTTTCTTAATGAACAATAAAATAAAAGGATATGATTAGAACAAATTGTATCTAAGAACTAAAATAAAATGCACCAATGAATGTAAAGTGAAAAGAATTATATTTCCCAAACAATCAAACCATTAGAAGCACAAATCAACCTCATTACAAGCACAAATCAACCTTAATCCCTCATCTAGCAATATTGTAACACGCTAAGGATATTGAATACACTTTAAAGGTGGAACTACAAAAAGCACCAAGGGTCATATACAATGATAATATAGAAATTATACCTTGTTTTCCAAATAATAATTTTTTCTCCAACTACAGAAAGAAAATCTGAAAATTCAAGTAGGAGAGCTTGAGATAATTGTGGAACAGTGGAAACTATCTTTCTTGTAGTATCATGAGCCACTTTGCGAACATCCCAAATTGGATGGCAAATGAAAAGAAGTATTAACTGCAATAAATCCATAACCACTCATTCAAATATCCTAAGCATAGAAAGGAACTTAAAGAAGTACTTCCACCACTTCACCTGTAACAGTAATTTCACCGAGAAAGTTTCCAACACTCTGTAAAATGAAAACAACAACTTAAATTAATTTATAATTTGTAAGATATATACTGGCGTAGAAAGTATGATGGTCCTATTAAACCCTATAAATAAACATACCTGCGGGAATGTTCCACCAATAACACCTCAAAAATATCAAGACATGCCATGCAATCCTCAACTGATAATTTTGAGACCTGCAAATTAACAGTCATAAAAGTTAAAAGCCACAAATTTCATTAAACATTTGTTAATATCAAAGCAGTGCCAAGTACCATTGCAATCGGCACAAGTGAAGGTTCATTTTGGGATATCAAAGACCAGATCTTTTCCTTCATTACAGTCTCCTCTGAGAAAAGAGAGGAGCAAAAAGATTAACTCGAAGAACATCAAACTCCAATAAGAACAACGAAAGGAGAGATGACAAAAATTTTAAATGCAAATCAATAACTCTTAACTACATATCAATAACACCTGCTTTCATATCAGCAGCTGCAATCTTCCCAACAATGAGCAAGGCATATATGCCATCCAAACGTTGCACTGGTTTAGTGAAACCAGTTTTGACAAGTTGAATGAGAGGCCCCAACAATGATGATAACTGGAAAGTGCATTTTATTAATTTCTTTTCTCATTATAAATTTAATAATTTCACTTAGAAATCTTAAAAGAATACCCTAGATATGCATCAGCTGTTGAAAACTCTGAAAAATACACCAAACTAGCCAACTTACAGGCAAAACAGCATCAGGATTTTTGCTTATGACTCGTAGACATCGGAGATGTGCCCTTCTTAAAGCTTCCTTTTCTTTGAGACCAGAAGCAAAAAAAGAAACTAGATCTGGTTGAAGAGTATCAGCAGATCGTACTGCCCAAGAAGCCACAGATGACAAAATTGCAACCTTTACCTCCTCATTTCCTGATATAAACACGACAGAGAAATAAAATAACAAGCATTAAAACAACACAAATACAATAAAGATGGAAAGACAATTGCAGATGACAATTCATAAAGTTTTATTGAAGCAATGACCTCTATTTATTGCCTTGTTTTCCGGTCTTGAGGGTTGTCTTGGCCACAGGGTCTTTTGTTTTCATAATTGCAAAAATAGTTATAGAAATCAATGTGTATAGTTTCTGACAATCAATCAAGTTGCTTCTATATTGATTGAATGGATATCTAGTTTACTTAGCTTACTCTCTTATTTCATCAACATTGTATAGTTTCATAGTTTCTCGCAAATATATAAAAAAAAAATTAAATTAAATAGATAAAAAAGTAAAAGTTCAGAAAAAAGCGAAAATGTAAAAAAAAAAAGAAGAGAGAGAAAATCAGAACATAACAAGGGATACCTTCATCCTTGTAATAAGATAAAAGGAAGTTGCAGATGGTATGCGACAGACTGTTGACATATTTCCCTTCTGGGGCATTAGACAATTCTTGAAGCGCACTGACCATGCCAATTCTCTGGTAAGGAAATGCAAGCCTTCCTTCTGAGCCTGTCAAAATGAAACACTAAGCTTAAAATAGCTTAGCAAAGTTTATACATCACTAATAAAAAATCCTAAGAGCTTTGAACATTGATAAGGCATGAATGAAGAATTTAGACTAACCTCCAATTACTGCTTTAATGGAATTGAACATAGCTTCTAAAGCATCTGGATTGCTAGACTTTCGGCTCAAACACCCTACTATAGCCAATGCCCCAGCCCTTCTAACTTCATCTGCATGTCGAGCCTGAGATAATACTACCGGTAGGATTTCAATTGCATACTTACTCAAATCAAGATTGACACACCTCAAAAGAATTCCAACTGACTCCAATATGATCTCAGGGTTGCGCTTTAACATCTTCATAGAAGAAGGAACCACAATACTCTGAAAATCTTCATGAGTCATATGAGTAAAAAGTGGAAAAAAAGATTCACTGAAACCCTTCATCAGCTTCTCTCTGGCATTTGAAATGGCTTTAACATATATATCAAGGAAAACCGGCTGTGCCAAGGAATCGTGTAAAAAAATTAAAAAAATAAAATAAAATAAAGTCAGCAGAATCAAAACGAAGTTCAATTAATTTAAACCACTTAGAATCTCCAGTATCTTATATAGTAACAAACAATGTCTTTACTATTACCAAGATGAAAATAAACAATTCTCACCTTGCATTTTTTAGACAAAGATGGCGACGTATATGAAAACTCCAGCAATAACCATATTAATTCAGGACTATCTTTGTATGGGATCCGTGCATCCTTTAATTCGTTTATGTAGATCTCATAGATGTCCGGTGACTACAAAAAAAAAAAAAAAAAAAAAAAAAAAGAAAAAAAGAGGATGCTCAGTTTTAAAAGACTTTAGCAGGCAACTAATTTTCATCACAAAACCTGCAAGGATTACATTGGGCTTAACCTGAGAAAACAGATTAAAAAAAGCTTGCTTGCAAGCCCTTCGTTCATGAAGAGATTTTTCCATGACTATATGAAGTAAAGATGCCTGCGCTGCAGCCACTCTACAGAATGCATTCTTTGAAACAGTGGCAAACTGACTTTTGCTTAAGAGAAGACATGACCACTTGAGGAGTCTATCAGAGCCCACATGCGATTGGAACTTTGACTGCTTTTCCATTGCTTGAACAAGGGCAGCCCCAAAAGTTTTCATAAATATAACCTCTCCTATTACTTTCTCAATGATGTCATCAACAGCCTTCCTCGATCCATGATCATCATATAAAGAGACTGTCTTAAAAATTATATCCACCAACAGTGATGCAACCTCAGGAGACATTTCTGCAGTTTTAGTTTCTCAGGATTTCAGAATGACTCACACAAATGAACAAATACAAATTCTGAAATTAACCTGAACCTCATTTTATCTTCCCTCTCTAGCTTTCCAATAGTGTTGGGTGCATCAAAATTAAGACCACAAAAAAAGGGCCCAGTCACATACAAAGACAGAATTTAGATTGACTCAAAATGCTAATAATAATAATAATGAAGAATAAATAAGCATACAATAAGAATAGTCCACTGTCAAACCAAATCTGATAGCTACAAGCTGTCATTTTTATCCATTTAATGCATCCCGAAGGGATCCAAAATTGCTTTAAGAATAAAACAACCGACAAATATAATGGAATTGCATCGGTTTAGAATTCCGATGCAATTCCTTCCCAAATATAACGGATAAAAAAAATGATGAGTACACGTTAGGTAGAAATGGTTTCAAATAAATGGATTTTGTACACAATCTTAAAAAAATTAAGAGTAAAGTCAAAAAGAACAAAATTAGAACACTATTAAGTCAAAAAAAAAATCTTAAATATCATATCAAATGTTTTTTCAGATATTAAAATGCTGAGTTTATAACTCATATTTAAAGAATGTATGTTAAATTTTGCAAATTGTTTTGAATCACAAACCAAAAACCTCATTAACCTCATCATTAGACATGTCCCCATTTCTTAACACCAAAAGGCCTATTTGCTATAACAAATATCGAGAAACACACCTAATAAAACTCATTTTTGGTATTCCAAAAAGGATGTAGTATAACATAGCTCCCAAAATTTGTAGTCAGAATACTTGTTATTAATATACTTCAGTCGAATTTAATAGCTTCTTGGTAAGAATTTGACAATATTGCTTTTGAAATGGAAATAAAAGCTGCTGGCACCCAAGCAATTCATGCACATAATAACATTTAAAAAATAAAGAAAATAAAATAAAAACTTGAGGATAATATAATATCATAATTTCTTTTAAAAATTCAACTAAAAAAACTACTCTTATTTCTTTAACTGGAACATCATTAAATAAAAGAGCAGACCCCAATTTTAAGGGTAGGAACCTCTAAAGTTTCAAAAATCGTCATAAACCTCATTTTGTCAAAAATCTCCTTGAAATTTGATAAAATTTATCGGGGGCAGTCCCCACCAATTTTCCACCTCTAATGAGCATAGCTGTACCGAAAGCAAAACTCAAGAAAGATCAAGGAAATTCACCCTCAACAAGCTTAAGGGCAAATGTTTGAAAAAACAAAATTTAACTATATGCATACGATGTATTAGCATGGCGTACATCGATGCCCAAGCAAATGTTCATCAACATCTTGCAAATAAATGTTTATTAGTAACTTGAACAAGAGTTCATAATCACACGTAATTGCAGAACATTCAATTCATCAATATATACAACATTTCCACTATTCCAATCCTATCCTAATACATACATACATACATACATATATATATATATAAAACGCCATCCATCAACGCAATGCACGCACACAAACTGAGAGTTCAAAGTATGGAGCAACCTGAGCTGCTGAGAAGCGGCGGAAGGTCATGGCGGAAGATGCGGAGACGTTGTTTGGTGGAAGAAGTGGAGACGGCAGCGGCGATGGAAATGAAAGGGTCTGAGGAATCCGCCATTTTTTGCAAAATGGATAGAAGAGATCCGAATTGAGGATCCGAGTCCGATTTGGATGATGATGGAAGTGAGAAGTGGAAATGGAGTGGGTTAGTGAGTGAGTTGAGTGGTTGATGATTATGATGATGATGATAATGGTGGTGGTGGTGCTGGATTCAGAGACGTTGGATTGGGGTTTCAGGCGATCAGTAAATTAGGGTTTTAGCAGCCGTGCAAGCAGACCAGTCTCAGAGACTGAGTTAGACCCTCAACCTCAATGTCTCACTAATAGTAATATTAATATCCTACTTTTTACTATTATCATTATCATTACACTTTTAGCACCTAAAATGGCTTTTTTATTTAAAAATTTAAAAAAAAAAGTTTTAGCAAATTCGAAATTTCTTTTTAGAGAAGACATAATCATAATAATAATAATAATAACAACAAACACCTTATCAACAGACTATTGTGTAATTTCTTTTAAAATTTTTTTTACCCAGGATGTGATCTCTTCAGGCAAACATTGTGATTATTGTGTAATTTTTTAGGAAATTTATGAATTCAATCTTCAATCAACAAATTACTTATCTTGGTAAAATTTCAATCATTAAATATAAATTTTAAGAAAAATTACATTATTTTCAACGTATTAACATGTATTTTCAGAGCACGTATTGAGGTTTCCTATAATCCTATAATAATAATAGATTTTTTTTAAAGCAACTTTATTTGTTATGCATTTCTTAAACTTACATGCCAAATTTGATTAATCCCTAATTTTTCAATTTCTATTGTTTGATGTTTATTTCGTGGTTGTTTAGTTTGGTCTTTTATTTTGATCTCCTTCTTTGCTTATGCTTCAAATGTAATAAACAAAAATGATAATAGGAAATTGAAGAAATAAGGTTTCGTTCTTTTATGAATTTAATGTTTTACATTTTCAATATGATTTGACGTTGGCATTGGATTTAAAAAGAGTGAATGATTACTATGAATTTAAAAATTTTGGTGAATGGACCGAGCAAGAAAATATTGTAAAAACCATAGACGTATAAAGCATGAGCAACTTGAAACAGTGCTTTTTCCTAGACATAATAAATTTAGGAAAATTTGAAAAAATGACTCAATTTAAAGAAGCCTTATTGATAAATAGACTAATTTTCTAAAATTTTGTATGTTATGACTATGTATAATACAGGATGATAATTTAGGTCATGACACACGAATACAATAGGAATATGATGTACGACTGATAAGTGTCTATTTATATATCATTTTCATATCAATTCGTCCATGTTTCTTTGCTATATTCCTTGGTATTTTTATATTTTTGTGTGGTTTTGATGTTTGTAGGAGTTTTGGAGCAACTTGCACAAAAATGGAGTAAAACCCTTCATTTTCACCTCTGCTAGTCAACCATCTTCTCGGATTTAATTGTATTGATATACAATGAACCCGATGACATATCATATACCGTTGAAAAGCTCTCGAAGTCTACTTTTTGGAGAAATTTACGGTTTATAAATCCATTCAGTGTACCAAAAGTTGTAATCAAAACAGTGTGAGAAGTATAGAAATGTAATTCCACAAATCACTGTAGCATGTATAATACGGGACACTGTAGCAGTTACTGTAGCAGAGTATTTAAACACATTTTAGGGTTTTATTTTCATAACTTGAAGAGGGGAGAACGTGGTGGAGGCTGCAGCTCTGGAATTCTTTCATCTCTTGGAGTTCTTGAAGGAGAAAGGAAGCTTGGAAAGAGGAAGAACTACAATCCAAAGAGAATTACATCAAATTTGCTAAGTTTTTCCCTTCCCTTTCATTTTCTGGAATGTCTCCATGTTGTATTGTATTTACCACGTTCTTAAACATGTGTAACTGAATCTGAATTGGTTGAGGGTGATTTCAAAGCCCCTGATATGGTTTTTGTAAGTTGATTGTGTAAGGAATTGTTATCCAATTCTCTAATTGAAGTTGCTTGTATTCTCCCATATTTAATGCTTATGATTGCTTGCTGATTGTATTTGAGTGGCCAACTGAATATAATCTGGTTGTGATTTATTGCTAGACTAGAAATCTTGATCCGTAATTGTCTTGAATTTCTAATCATTAGTAGCAAAATTGTGATCAGAGATTACAATTGGAGAATATAACCTAAGTTAAATAATCCGAGCTTGTGTGTTTATTGCTTAGATCAACCTATCTTTCTTATCATAATGCATCCATTGAATTAAACTTAGAGAGCTTGTTCTAGGTTGTTTAATGGATAGAGATTAAATAAAGAGCTTGTTTTATTTAACAACAAAGTAAGGAAAGATTGGGATAATAGAGCTTGTTGTTATCTACGGTTGGTAATTTCAATGGTGTAATTGGATGACAATTCTACAATTAATTCGCAAATCCATATCTTGTGGTAGAGAAAGATCCCTTAACCAGATTTCTCTCATTGATTTTTCACTCAAATTAATCTTTTGTTTTGTTATTCTTCATTTGCATTCTTAGTTCATTTAGTTAATCATTCAACAAAACCCCCCTTATTTAATTTATTGTTGCTGGAAAATAACAAAATTCAATTAGAATCAATCCTCGTGGGAACGATATCTTACTTATCACTTTATTACTTGTGCGACTAGTATACTTGCTAGTTTCGAACGCATCAAGTTTTTGGCGCCGTTGCGGGGATTGATTTTCTAATCGATTTGTTATTTTGTTTTCATTGTTGATTCATATTTTCTTTGTTTTTCTTTTCTGATTGTTTGTGTTTAGACAACATGGCAGTAAACTTCCAGCCAATTTCAGTTTTTTTTCTTCGGGATTTGAGCCACAAACTACCATTGGAGAGTTAAATGAGGTAAGCACCTCCGAAACATTGAACAACAAACTTTCGAGTTAACTTCTCTTGTGGAAACATGGCTGTAGGGACATATGCAGAAATCTTATGCATGTGAGGATATTCTACCATGGAGCAATCAATCGACCATGGACTCAACTTTGCAAGGAGATATGGAACAAGCCAATGCCATGGATGGATTTCCAGGACAAACAAGGCAATGGTATGATCCCTTCTCTAACACTTGTAATGCTGGATGGGAAGATCACCCTAATTTTAGTTACTGGAATGATCAACCAATTGCCCCAAATGCCATACCAAATCGGCCACAAGGTTTTAATCAACTTAGAGTGCAGCAACCATTTTAAATGCAACCACCATCAATGCCACAACCAGCACCACAACCAGCTTCAGAAAACTCAGGTATGTCTCTCCAGGATATTGTTAATGCACTTGCCACTAACACAAATGCAATTCCAGCAGGAAACTGGGGCAAGTATTCAAAAGCTGGCAAATCAAATGGGACAATTGGCTACTAGCATGAGCAAATTCGAGGGCCAAGACACAGAAAAATTATCTTCTCAAATGGTGATCAATCCAAGCGAGACTACTAGTGCGATAACGTCGCGAAGCGGAGAGCAATTAGATGTCTTGCCAAGAAAATCACAAATTGATGAAAGGAGATTACACCACATCCACCATGAACAAAACATTGACTTCTCAGGTAAATCCTATAACTCCCATTCCTTCTTATGTTGCTCCTCCACCTTTTCCTAGCAGATTGACAAAATTGAAGAAGGAGGAACAAGAACAAGAAATCCTGAAAACTTCTCGTAAAATCAAGATAAATATACCACTTTTGGATGCTACCGAGCAAGTACCTTGTTATACAAAATGTCTCAAAGAGTTATGCACCAGCAAGAGAAAGTTAAAAGGGAATGAGAAAGTAAGTGTGGGAGAAAATGTTTCAGCTGTACTACAAAGAAAAATTCCTCTGAAATGCAATAATCCAGGTACAATCACCATTCCATGCACCATTGGTAAAACCAAGTTTGAAAGAGCTATGTTAGATTTAGAAGCATCGATTAATGTCATGCCATATTCTATTTATGCTTCTTTAAATCTTGGACCTTTTGCGAAAACTGGTATTACCATTCAACTTGCTGATCATTTTAATGCATATCTCAAAAGAGTTGTGGAAGATGTGCTTGTGCAGGTGAATCAATTGGTTTTCCCAGCAAACTTCTATGTCCTTGAAATAGAGGATGAGACATCTCCTAATCCAACTCCGATTCTTTTAGGGAGAACATTCTCGAAAACTGTTAGAACCAAGATTGATGTTCATGATGGCACTCTCATCAGAGAGTTTGATGGCAAGGTGATATGTTTCAATATTTTTGAGGCAATGAGGTACTCCAGTGACTTACATTCTGTTTTTGCAGTTGACGTTGTTGATTCTTTGCCACAATAATATTTTGAGTTAACTCGCAAGAATGGATTGGATGTAGCTAGTGGTGAGCATATAGGGACAGAAAATTCCAATGAGTCAGGAATTTTGATACAAGTGTCCAAGGAAATGGAGGAAGCTGTGGCAAGCTTAGATGAGACCATAACAATAACCACAAATAGGTATGATGTTTCGTACATTCAATTGCCTTTATCTAATGAGAAACTTCTTCCTTCTGTGATGAAAGCCAATACCTTGGAGCTTAAGCTACTCCCGGATTATTTGAGGCATGTGTTTTTGGGTGAGAATGATACTTTGTCAGTTACAATGGAAATGGGCCTTGCACAAATACAAGAAAAGAAACTCGTCCGAATACTTACAGATCACAAAATAGCTATTGGGTGGACGATTGCTAACATCCAGGGCCCAGCCATATTCATGCACCAATTCTTATTGAAAGAAGGATCCAAACCCACTAGAGAAGCACAACAGAGATTGGATCCTCCCATGATGGAACCAATGTCGGGCTGAGGACGTTAAACCAAGCGCTTATTGGGAGGCAACCCAATGTTTTTGAAAAATAAATAAAAAAAGAAAAGAAAAATAAAATAAGGTAATAATGATCAATTTTTGTGTCTCGAGGAGATTTCTTTCGTAGACCATCAAATTGACCAGGTTTTATCTCTCTTTGCCATCTGTCTTATTTGTTTTTATATTTTTTTTTACTTTTTTTTTACTTTTGTTAGATATCGTGTTGTTATCTCTTTTATGTATCTTTAGTTTCGTTTCTGCTCTTTTCTTTTCCTTTGTTTTGTTTAATTTGATTATTCCGTACTTCAAACTCATTTGTGCAACAGCTTGAGGAAGCACCGAAACAAGAATTGAAGCCATTGCTTGAAGTTTGAAGCGTGCATATCTTGGAGAAGAATAGACTTCGAACGAATTACTGGTAATATCTCTCCTTTTCTTCTCTTCAATGGATGCTGATATGTTTCTATCGAACCTTCGTAAATATTTCCCTTCACTTCCTCAAAATGCTGTGTTTAAAATTTATAAAGTACGATGACTAGACTTTGGGCGTTGATGCTCCTAAATGTGCCTGCGGATATCCGATGGCTTATCGAAGCCAAGGTGAGATTGTCCGGTGAGCCGGACATTAATCTCGCAAAATACCTGCCTGTTCTAGGAAAGAGCTACTACGCCAAGAGGCGAAGAGCGAAAAGGTTACAAGTATGTTATAAATGTGCTATATGGAATTGTAACCAGACTTGTCGTTTTCATTAGGTTTTTGCGTCCAGGAAATAGAGAGTATAAACTTTCATTTATTAAAGAATGGTTTGCGTTATGAGGTCGCTGATAATGTTTTGTTAACTCTCGAGTCACATTCTTGTGGACTTGTTCAGCGTGAATTGCTTAATCTATGGACACAATTTCGTGATGAATTGCAGTGTTATAGTCTAGGGAATCTGACTAAAAACGACCCTGTTTGCCAGTTTATAAGAAAACTGGATGGGAAGCAAATCCCCGACTCATAGAAGGCGTTTCAGCCGTTACTGGACGTAAAACCAGAGGAAGATGTGAGCCACAATCACAACTACTTGTATATTTGAATGTGTGTTGTTGTTGTCGAATTTTTTTTTTCTTGTTTCGTTTGATCTGATTATCAATGTTGTTTTTGTGTTGTTGTTGTTTGTTGATTTTGTTTGTTAATTTCAAGTTTTCTTTTTGACAAACCATATGACTACCCTATGGCATAAGTATACGTGGGAGACAAGTGTGGAGGTTTTGTCAACCTCCACCGAAGTGTATCTCATTTTTTATGCTTCACGTGGGAGACAAGTGTGGGGGTTTTGTCAACTCCCGCCGAAAGTGTATCTCCATTTTCCATGCTTCACGTGGGAGACAAGTGTGTAGGTTTTGTCAAACCTCGCCGAAAGCATATCTCATTTTTTCAAATTTGGGGCGATAAATCTGCATCGAGCAACCCCCACCGAAATTATGTCCCCATGTGTCAAATTTTGAGAGTTTTACGTGTGTATATATCCATTTGCATATTTTGAAATGTCATTTCATAACCTGTCTTGCACTTGAATCGCATAATACCTAACGCATCATTGTCTTACACAAGTTTAGAGCACTTGTAGAAATGGAGAAAACACCAACTCGGCGATTCCAAAATATATGCGTATTTTGTGGATCGCAATTTGGTAAAGATGGAGAGTTTACAATAGCAGCTCTTGATCTTGGTAGGACATTAGCTGCGAGGGGTATTCATTTGATTTATGGAGGGGGTAGTCTTGGGTTAATGGGGTGTGTGTCGACAGCTGCATCCTTGGGAGGAAGTAAAGTTCTCGGCATTATCCCTAAACCATTAGCTGTGCGAGATATCGTAGGCAACACAATGGGGGAAGAGTTACAGGTTTCTAGTATGCATGAGCGTATTGCACATATGGTCATTAAATCTGATGCATTTATAGCTTTGCCCGGTGGTTATGGTACATTAGAGGAGATATTTCAAATCACCTCTTGGGCACAGCTAAACATCCATCGGAAACCCATTGGTTTGTTAAATGTCAATAATTTTTTTGATGGTTTGTTGTCTTTTCTTGATCAAGCAGTAGAAAAAAACTTCATCTCACAGTCGGCGAGGCACATCCTGGTTACAGCTTCAACTGCAGGGGAGTTAATTGACAAATTACAAGTATTCGTCTATTTGCCTGATCCAACAATAGCTCGGATAGATTGGTTTGGAGAAGGCAATAAGAGACGTAAACTGGATTTAACACTCCATCTATAATCTCTATCTGCTGGTTTGCTTCATTTTCGTTTGCTTTCTCTTTATTGTGTTTATTTGAGTTGAGTTTTTTTTTAGGTTGTTTCTTTCACCCCAGGTAATATTTTCTAATCTTGGCTTTTAGAGTGGTGGCTTAAAAAGTTCAAGTTCTCTTGAAACGCATTCTGGATCTCTTCAATCCATAATGGCTGAATAAGGAGGCTAACTTCTAAACTTTTTAGACCCATTCTAACTGACTTGTTTGTGTTTGCTGATTTGTTGGACTTTATTATTTTATGAGTAAGTTTAGTTTTATGTAATTTCGAGTTGTTGTGTGTTTTTGTCTTTATCAGTTTCGATTCGAAAAAAAAAAATTGTGGAAAAACCTGAGAATGGCAGAATATGGGGTTTTCTTAACTCTTGAAACGCATTCTCTCTCAATAAATCTGTAGTTTGTTTATTTCATGTTGTTTGAAGTGTCTTGTTTCTTGTTTTGTTCTTTCATAATAAAGGTATATAGGCTGGAAACCTTAAGTCTGCGGGCTACTGGTCCTAAGGATTGTTGAAATATACAATCTTGACTCAGGTGTAACAACGCCACGTACCTCTTTTCTTGCATTTTGTGGGTCGATGATAAGATAATGATTGAATTAAGAATAACTCTTGGAAAATGATAAATGATGCATGGATCCGTGTGCTTGAAATGTTTATTGGTTTTGCTTTACCTTTGATTCCTTGCGCAACATTGAGCACTGAGCTATTATCACTGAGTTATTTGTTTACCTAGAGAAAGTTTATGCAATTTAAGTGTTTCTTCAGATTTCGATGAATTCTAGAACTTGTTTGATGGTCACTCGAGGCGAAATCCTAGACTGTGCAACATTGGGGAAATGATTTAGGCCATCTTTGGACCGTTTGAGCCTTAATAGCCAACCTTGACTGAAATTGATCCCTAGTTACCCCTTTGAGCCTCTGTAAGCCTTTTTCTTTGTTAACTCACTAAAAGATTTCCTAACCTCAAATGAATTTGTTCCAAACAGTTTATCCCTTACCTATGAGCATGTAGATCATTCACAATTAAATTCTGAGCTATTTTCTGGTTTTGGGAAGTTAGAGGAGGTTGGGATGTGTCATGAGCAATACAAGTGAGTTCCATTGTGTTTGGAAAAAAAAAAAGAAAAACAGAAAAAAAAAAGCCAATCTGTACTTATCGTCCACGTACTTACACATTGAGGACAATGTGTTGTTTAAGTGTGGGGGAGGGGAAGTGTAATAAAAAAAAAGAAAAAAAAAGAAAAAAAAGAACAAAAGAAGAAGAATAAGAGATCTATACCCTTAAGTGTTCTTAAAAAGAATGAAACAACAAAGTGTGGGGGTGTAGTTTTCTTTTGTTTTCTACAAAAAAAAAAAAAGATTGAGTGTTCTAAATAAGTTTGGGGGAGTAACCTGGTGAATTGAAATGAAGTTGTGTTATAGGGTTGAGCTCTACATAGTCTTGAATGATTTATGTGTTTGTGGGTGATTTGAGCCAAATTATTATCCTTTATCATACCTTCACCCAAGCCAAACGTTACAAGCTTAATAAAGTCCTACTTGATCCTTGGTGTTGTGCATGTCTACATTAGTGGAGAGTGACTTGAAAAGCAGGCCTATGGAGTTCATTTATACACACATCTTCAATATTAAATATGATTCATTTTTATGCATAAACTCATCCGGGTTACAAGTGATTAGGTGAGAATGGCTCTACACACACACACTTGAGGAATTGAAGTGAAGCGAAACTAATCCTTGAGATGAAATTTTTGATCAAGTGCATTATTTTGAAGTTTTCCTTGGATTGTAATTAAGTACAATCTTTGAGGCCTATTTTCAAGTTAAAACATATGTGTTTTAATTTTTCTTTGATTCTGTTTAGATTTAGTTTTGTTTTCATATCATTGTAGTTGCTCGAGGACTAGCAAAGTCTAAGTGTGGGGGAATTTGATAAGTGCCTATTTATATATCATTTTCATATCAATTCGTCCATGTTTCTTTGCTATATTCCTTGGTATTTTTATGTTTTTGTGTTGCTTTGATGTTTGTAGGAGTTTTGGAGCAACTTGCACAAAAATGGAGTAAAACCCTTCATTTTCACCTCTGCTAGTCAACCATCTTCTCGGATTTAGTTGTATTGATATACAATGAACCCGATGACATATCATATACCGTTGAAAAGCTCTCGAAGTCTACTTTTTGGAGAAATTTACGGTTTATAAATCTATTCAATGTACCAAAAGCTGTAATCAAAACAGTGTGAAAAGTATAGAAATGTAATTCCACAAATCACTGTAGCATTTATAATACGGGACACTGTAGCAGGTTACTGTAGCAGAGTATTTAAACACATTTTAGGGTTTTATTTTGATAACTTGAAGAGGGGAGAACGTGGTGGAGGCTGCAGCTCTGGAATTCTTTCATCTCTTGGAGTTCTTGAAGGAGAAAGGAAGCTTGGAAAGAGGAAGAACTACAATCCAAAGAGAATTACATCAAATTTGCTAAGTTTTTCCCTTCCCTTTCATTTTCTGGAATGTCTCCATGTTGTATTGTATTTACCACGTTCTTAAACATGTGTAACTGAATCTGAATTGGTTGAGGGTGATTTCAAAGCCCCTGATATGGTTTTTGTAAGTTGATTGTGTAAGGAATTGTTATCCAATTCTCTAATTGAAGTTGCTTGTATTCTCCCATATTTAATGCTTATGATTGCTTGCTGATTGTATTTGAGTGGCCAACTGAATATAATCTGGTTGTGATTTATTGCTAGACTAGAAATCTTGATCCGTAATTGTCTTGAATTTCTAATCATTAGTAGCAAAATTGTGATCAGAGATTACAATTGGAGAATATAACCTAAGTTAAATAATCCGAGCTTGTGTGTTTATTGCTTAGATCAACCTATCTTTCTTATCATAATGCATCCATTGAATTAAACTCAGAGAGCTTGTTCTAGGTTGTTTAATGGATAGAGATTAAATAAAGAGCTTGTTTTATTTAACAACAAAGTAAGGAAAGATTGGGGTAATAGAGCTTGTTATTATCTACGGTTGATAACTTCAATGCTGTAATTAGATGACAATTCTACAATTAATTCGCAAATCCATATCTTGTGGTAGAGAAGGATCCCTTAACCAGCTTTCTCCCATTGATTTTTTACTCAAATTAACTTTCTGTTTTGTTATTCTTTATTTGCATTAATATTTCATCTAGTTAATCAATCAACAAAACGCCCCATTTATTTTGTTTTCGCTTTCAAATAACAAATTCAATTAGAATCAATCCTCGTGGGAACGATATCTTACTTATCACTTTATTACTTGTGCGACTAGTATACTTGCTAGTTTCGAACGCATCAACGACTAATAAATTGATCGGATTTATATTGAAGGCATTCAGCACGCCAACCTATTTAATAAGGCGAATAGTTAAACATATTATATCAATTCTCGACACATAAACGTATTTAATGATGTGAATTATTACCTAGTTACAATATATATATTATAAAACTAAAAATTTTATATTATAAAGTAAATTAATCAACATAATATTAAATTATAATGATTTTAATAATTTTTTTACTAACAATTATTTTTATTTTAAAATAATTTTAATTGATATAAATATATAGAATATGGTATATTATGCATAACTAAGTTAAACAATTAAGTAAATTTTGTAAATTAAATATGATACGATTACAACACATAGTTTAATAAACGTATCCGATTCGTGTTTCATGTCTTGGCATGAATAATTTAATGGGTTGGTATGCGCGACACGAATTACCACCCTTAAGCCCTAGTCCCTATTAGATCTCATCGTTGAACGATGTGTCAGACACTTTGTTGGAAGCCTTGAGTATCAGATAAGGTAATAGCATACATAATTTTATTATATTATCCATATCATTTTTTTCATCCACCCCTAAATTCGATCTATTTTTGTCATTCTTTCATAACGTTATTTGATTTATTTCTTGTTTTTATCTTATAGGCGAGTTTGTTAGGATGCATAGCATTGGATAGGGTAGTGCTAAAAGCAGATACGATGTTTGGGCAGCCCTTAAACTAGATTGAAAATCATAAAAAGGGGTACTATAGATACTGTAGTGCATAAGATTTCTCAAACTTATGCTTAGGCTCCATATAGGTTAACACTGTATAAGCTGCTTCTTACCCCAATTTTCACTAATAAAAGTCAAAAAATATATAAATTAAATAATTAATAAATATTTTATTAAATATTTAAACAAAAAATTAACTATTTAAATATATAATAAAAATTTAATAATTCAATATTTTTATTTTTAATTTAAAAATAGTTTTAATTAGTATTTTAAATTTATTATATATATATATATAAATCTAAATCAATTGAAAAGAAAATTGAACTTTTCATATTATAATTCTCTTTTACCTTTTATCTAATATAATAGTGTACTAAATACACTATAATATTATATCTTATCTAATCTTACGACATATTATCCAATCTAAATAAATTTGTACTATACTATACAGTGTACCAAACAGACCTAATTGGTTTTGTAAGCAAGGCAACTCAGCCCAACATAAGCAAATTTTTTTGTACAATGATTCTCTTATTTTTTTTTAAGACAGCTAGGGACCGATTGTTTATTAACACTATAGAAGTCATGAATCACTGATTGAGGGATGAACAAAGTGTGCATAATATGATATGCCTTATATCTTCATGCATAAGTTCACTAATTAATTACAATCTGTTAAATCGCCTATACCTAAGATGCAAGCTAGATTTTAAGTTTATTTTTAAGTTTCTTTTCAATTCAAGACCAGGGTCATAATTTATTTGTTAATAGATGCCATCATTTTAGCTTTCTTTTGGAGGATGTGGTGTTGTTATTATTTATCAACATATTTATTGATACGAGAAAAAAAAAGTTTAAAAAGAAATAACTTAAGGTTTTTTATAATCTTCCTTTAAAGTGTTGATTTGTAAATTTGTAAATATAGTTTCTTGTATGTGAAAAAATTTGTCTTATCTAATTTTACTCCTATGAAGCCTTGCATTCTTGGTTATATTTGTTTTATGATTGAGATAATCTTTGTACTTGTGAGTAATAGAATCACAAACTTAAAAGAGCCCTCATTTGAAGGGCTCCTTTAACCTTTCCTCACCCCAAAAACTTTTACCCCTACCTCCAACCCTCGGAATCCTTAAATATTTATACGTTTATCAATAATACCCTCAATCCATCGTCTCAAAGAAATCAAACCTACAAATGTTTTGTTTTTCTTCATTGAAACGGGTTCCCCATTCAATCACTCTTCACTCTAGCAAATAGATATAGGATTCATTGGTCTTTTTCTTCACCAAAATTCAACCACCTAGCATTACTTAAACAATCACTACGGATACACATATTGGATAGAACTCACCTTACCAAATAGCAACCCTCTCCTGGCTCTCCAAGTTGCACCATCCACACCTGCAATGAGAGCCAGCCGAGATCGCTTACTCCACAACGACAATAGACTCCTAACGTGGTGTCTGTTGTGATACTAATTATTATGCACACAATGGGTAAAACTTACCCTTAAAAATCGACTTGTAAAAGAAGAGAGTCCAAATGCTCATAAACCCAATTGCTATGTTTTATATTAATAATGTGAGACTCTATTGGATAGTTATTTTCATCAATTCAACAAGGGAAGGAAGCAATCTACTATTCTATCCGAGCCAGTACTAAAAACCGAACAATCGAGACCCAATCGAGGAAATTAAAACAATGAAAAAGCTAAACTAGGTAAGAAAACGAACTAAACTGTAATGCTTCGCTTGGATTAGAAATGAATGTAATGGATGTGGTTATTGGAATGTATTTTTTTTTTCCAAAAATGGATACGAACAAGAGATTAAACACAATTGTCCGATAGCTAAATAGGAAATCGAAAGGTCAGAGAGCTATCGAAAGTCATGCTCAAATGTAGAGTTGTATTTATTCAATGATGTAGCAAATTATAGTGCTCGAATGGACATTAGAGGGACAGTTTCCACGGTGGACAACCCAATGCAATCTAATAACATAACCTAACATGACACAGGCACACAACTCAACATAAAAGTATTATTCTTTGAGCCCCCATAAATATTTTGTTTTAAGGTCTCCATTCATTAAATTAAAAGAATATTTGAGATAAAAAAACTAAAAATTATATTCATATTTTTATGCATATTTTATTTATTTATTTTCTTATACCATTTCTTTCTTTTCTTTTTAAGGACCTATTTGAAATTAATTTTTTATGTTTTATATCGCAATTTTGAACAACGAGAGGTAAGTTAAGTTTAATTTAATCACTTTTTGTTCAACCTCTATGTGCTAAACATTTGCAACTTGTTTAGTATAATTGAAAAAATGCTTTTTTTTTTGTATTTCAAATGAACTATGATTTTTGTTCTATTGTAAAAGGCTAAACATATTTAACATGTTCAATTTAGTGTAACCAAATATTACAAACTTGTGTCATCAATTGATTAAAAAAAAAAGTTATAAAACCATAAATTCTAACAATTTACTGATTCCATGTACAAAATAAAAAATTGAACTTGTCATATTTGAGAAACATTAGCAAAACTCTAGAAAAAGAATATATGCATACTTACCTCATCCAAAGAACAAAATTATTGACAAACAATTAAAAGAATAGTAAATAGGAAGATGATGAAAAAGAATGGTAATTTGTGGAGAAGAAAGAGTTATTATCAACATTATCGATAAAATATATTTTTGAACAATAGTGTTAGACTTACAACCTACATATAACACAAACTCTACAATCTGATGTGACAATTTATATAACAAAAATTCACTAGAGGAGAAAAAAAATAGGGAAGTTATATAATAGGATTTTGTCACATAAACTATCACATCAAGTTATAGAGTTTGGACTGTATGAAGGTTGGAAGTCTAGCATTATTAATTTTTGAAACAAAGATGAGTTTTCTTTTTGAAAAATTAATTTTAAAACATATAAAAATGATATTTTTAAAAATATTCTTCTAAATTTTTATTTTTCAATAAATTTTAATTAAAATATGACTTACTAAGAGATTGAGATTTGTTGGTGTTTGAATAACAAAACTATCAATGTCTTAGTTTGCCATTTAAAAAATTAAAATAAGTTAAATTAGATTTTGTTAGTTTCTGCAGTGTATGGTTAGTTATCATAGATATAACTAAAAAAATTAAGAATAACGGAGCATAGAATTTTACGTGATTCGGCTATTAACCAGCCTATATCTAGGGGCAACAAAAGTTGTAATCTACTATGCTGCGTGTGTTTATACTCGACTTATGACTCTTTATAGTAGTAGTAACACGCTCACTCACTAACCTAAACTATGTAAACTTGACCACCTTTAATCACAGTCAAAGTCCCTCGTACACTCTTCTGATGTTGCTCTTCACAAACTCGTTGGACTGAACTACAACGGTTTAGTCAAACATAACCACGAGAAGTGTTACAAAATCAGATAATCATCAACTCACTTAAGCTTACACGACTCAATAACTCTTACAAGTCAGATCTATGCACATACCCAATGCACATGAGTCATGCACATTCTAAACAAACACAATTATAAAGATTTTACAATGAAGATAATGTAAAACAAAGACACTCAAGTGCTCTTAACGTTTTCTGCACAAAACACCACTCTCTTGCCTTCTTTGAAGCCTTGAGTGCTTCACCTTTTTATAGCCCGCATGAACAACTTTGTTATTCATGTAATCAACAATCCTAATCATTATCAAAGTCTTGCAAAACTTGAATAGGATTATTAGATAAATATCAAACAATATAGGAAGTAAAAAGACATTATCCTAATTAAACTAGAACACTAGAAAGAATATCCTAATCTAATAAGATATGGTCAATATAAAACTTTCTAATTAACTAGAATACCAAATCAAGTTATCCTATTCTATTTAAGAATTCTCCTAATTTAAAATATCCAAATTAATGTTTAATCACAAGATGACAAAAATAAATTATGCATTACACATGCATGCCACGTGTCACATTGACACTAACAATCTCCCCTTTTGGCTTCTTGTGATGAAAACATTCACATATTTCTGTGAACAAAGTCCTACACAGTTAAGTGTAAGACAACTGAAAACAGAATGTAAACACTTTAGGCAAAAATTCACAAAAACATGAATATCTAGCTTTTAGTTATAATATATATAACTGAAATAACATAACCAAAATGTCCAATATCTACACAGAAACAAATATCAGACATAGAACATCAACAGCGTGTGTTGTCCAAACTGGTCTACAACAAATTCAAAGCAAAATATAAAATCAACATAATATCAATTACTCAATCTCACAATCATGCTCAACATCACAAATAATCATAAGCTATCACTCCCCCTTAATCAATCACTAAACCTACAAAACATCATAATCATAAACTACATAACATAGTAGTTCAAAAAAAAATAATAATAAAGTCATTAAATCCTAAGCACACATAGAAACATAACATCCATCTATACTCTACTCTCCCTTTTTTTCATAACAAGTGCCAAAAAATAAAGTTCCAAAGTCCATAAAAGATAAAGAAAATGTAATGAACTCTGGTGTAGTTAAGTCAGGCAGACTGGCACACAAGTAGCTTTGAGGGGCGCAAGGTGGTCTTTCTAGTAGTAATCTTGTAACGGGTAAGTGCTGGTTTGGGTGAAGTATCAGCAGGAGTTTATGTTGTAGCTTGCCGAGCACTAATTTCAGTAGAAGTAGCAACTGTAGCAACTATCTCACGAATCTCTTTGGCTCGTCTCTTTGCTATAGTCTCAGTCTTCTGGAAAATGTCCACCAAAGTTTCAGCAGCTTGTTGTGTGACATGGGGTGGAGATGTAACAGAAGTTATGCAGGTTGTGGTGATTTGGGAGTTTCAGCTATTGACTTTGAAAAAGATTCTTTAGCAACTAGGTTTGATTGCTTTTTACTTATCTTCTTGTCCTTCCTCTTCCTTTTCTTCATTGAAGTATCACCACTTGCTCTGTTCTCAAGCTTCTCATCAAGACTTTGCAGCTTGTCCTTGATAGCTTGATTTTCCTGCACAAGATCAGCTCAAGAGGAAGTGATTATAGTAAGCTGTTATGTGATAGATGCCATCTGATCTGGTCTAGGATTTCTCCTCTGTCCGGGTTGTCTCAGAGGTATTTCCTCCCTCTCAGGAACATTTTTAATCCTTGTTATGAAACCTTTCCTGATGGCTGGCAGAATTTCTTCAATAATCTCAACATCCTCCAATTCAATCTCATTTTGCGTCAACAAAGTATGAATCAAACAAGGCAAAACCAAGAGTTTTTTATGAGATTGATAAGTTGCAATCTAAACAATGTAGTTACACATCTACAATCCAAGATTAATTGGTTGATTTGTTCCAAGACGGTAAAGAAATTCGGCTCTATCCTCTCTAACTTTATTTTGGTGTGTGGATGGAAACCAATTGAATCGAGCGATTTTATGCAACAAATGATATTTCAAAATCAAATGTTTTTTTATCTATGCCATCATGTGGATCCCAATGAGCCTTTCTACTCCTAGTTTGCTTATATGTGACTGCACTCATATTCAATTCATTGCCAACAGTATGGTAAATACCAATAGGAATTTCATAAAACTAGTTTATGACATTCAGAGAAAATCTGATAAACTTCCCTCCAACAATAAACCTTATGATAGTAATAACTCCTAGGATCATCAATGCGTGGCAAAATATTAGCATTGAATTCTTGAACAAGAGTTTTAACAGGAGTTAAATTTGTTACTGTCCTCATCCAATATTTGGATTCAATTATCTTTCTAAGTTGATAGTTATCAAAGTCATTGACTTTTACAGGCCTTTCCACATGAATCTCTCTTTGAAGTGTATTGCCCAAATCTTGTTTCACTCTCTCGCTTCAAGAACTTGTGACTACGAGGATGGACACGATCTCGTACCTCACCAAGCATGACATCATCATCCTCACTTATAGCTGGGTCAACTGGAACTAGTGGACTCGAAGTCGAATCTGGTTCCCCAGTGAATGATTGCTCTGGTTCTGTCGGAGGCAACTTCGATTTCTGGGTCAGCATGTTGTTCTTGCTGAACCTTTTGTTCTTACTGACTTGATTCCTCTTCAATCGAAGAGTCAGATGATGAAGAAGAGCTAGTGGTTTCGATTTCAGTTGAAGAAGATGGAGTTGTAGCTTTGCGTTTGGCCATGATGGTTGAAGAGAGAAGAAAAAGCTTTGCTGCGAGTTAGGGTTAATGAGGAGATAAAAACAAATATGGAATTTATATAATCAAGAAGTAATATCCACGTGTGATATAACTAGCACAAAATCCCACTCCAATCCAGATTTTAAGAATTTAAATTTGAATGAAATTTGTTTTCCAAAAGGATTAAATTTCATGAAAGAGAAAATCTGTATATGTCCATTAATTATGATAATTTTCAAAATAATTTTTGAAAATCTTCATTAAATAAGGTAATTTGAAATCTTATAAAATCACCAAAATCTTCTCGCCGGTGAAAAATCTTTCCTTGAAAAGGACCTTGCTGACGTGGCTTACCTTATTGACACATCAACACATAAGAAAATAAAATAGAGTCAGATATGAAGCATTGGTCACAAGTTATGCTGCACATAACTAAAAACAATTAAACTTTACATAACTCAAATATCTGAGCTTCATAAAGTCATTTTAAAAACCAAGCATGTATCAGAGCTGATTAAGCACTTATCAACATCGATTTTTATTATCTTAATATTCAATTCAGTTGAGTGGTCAACATGAGTATGCTTCTTACACACACAAATATTAATCTTAACAATAATTATTGCTATAAAATCAGTAGCTTTCACGCATGAAATGAGGTAGCTCTATTTCATTAGAGTGGGTTGCCTCAACATATTTCCTAAATACATTAAAGATACTCTCTAAGGATAGCTTTCACACATCATAATTGGTAGCCATCTCTGGTTTTGACATTAAATTACTAGTAAAGTTAAACAATCAAACCAACTCAATCATGCTTAAGTTGAAAAATTGACTAATGATACTGCATATATAAATAACATAACTAAACACAGTGTTTATGCAGATAATTGACAAATGCCTATGGCTTTTCTCAGTTTTTCAAATCTTAATGCATCAAGTGCTTTAGTAAACAAGTTAGCTAGTTGATTCTTAGTAGAGATATGTTCAATGTGGGTTGTTTTGGATTCAACAAGCTCTCTAATAAAATGATACCTTATACCAATGTGCTTAGTTCTAGAATGTTGGACTAGATTTTTGAGATATTAATCGCGCTAGTATTATCAGAAAACAAGGTTACTGAATCTTGATCAATACCATAGTCAATTATCATTTGTTTCATCCAAAGTAATTGAGTGCAGTAGCTTTGAGCGGCTATATATTCAGCCTTTGATGTGGATAACGAGATGCTATTTTGCTTCTTACTATGCCAAGAAACCTGGTTATTGCCTAGGTAAAAGCAACCACCCGAAGTGCTTTTCCTATCATCTATGTTTCCAATCTGCATCACTATATCCTGCAAGACACGTATTTGTGTCCTTAGTAAACCATATTCCAAAATAAGATGTCCTATGAACATACCTGATAATTCTCTTCACTGTTGATAAATGTGGTTCTTTCGGACATGACTGAAAACGAGCACATAAGCCAACACTGAAATCGATATCTGGTCTACTTGCAGTCAGGTATAGGAGACTTCCAATCATGCTCCTGTAAAGGCTTGAATCAACATCATTACTCGTATTCTCTTTTGTTAGATTGATGTTAGTACTCATAGGGGTGCCTTGGCTTTGTCTAGTTCAAATTTCTTTACCAAGTTTTTAGCATAGTTTGATTGTGAAATAAATATTCCACTTTCAAGTTGCTTTACTTGTAAACCAAGAAAGAAATTCAACTTACCTACCATGCTGATCTCGAATTCACTCTGCATTAGCTCAATAAATTCATTAGCTTTGACTTTGTTTGTGGAACCAAAGACAATATTATTAACATACAGTTGAGCAATAATGAAATAAGTTGAAGCATGTTTAGTGAATAAAGTTTTATCATTACTTCCTCTAATATAGCCTCTTTGAATCAAGAAGATATTTAATCTCTTATACCAAGCTTTAGGAGCTCAAACCATACAATGTTTTATAAAGCTTATACACAAAATTAGGATGTTTAGGGTCAATAAATCCCTTAGGCTGTTCAACATAAGCATCTTCATTAAGATAGCCATTCAAAAAGGTTGTCTTCACATCCATTTGAAACAATTTAAAATTCAACAAGCATGCACTAGCAAGTAGCAATCTAACAGATTTAAGTCTAGCAACATGTGCAAAAGTTTGCTCAAAATCAATCCCTTCAATTTGAATGTAACCTTCTACAACTAATCTAGCTTAGTTTCTAATGACTTGCCCTTTTTCATCAGTTTTGTTTTTAACGATCCATTTAGTTCCTATAACATTTGCATCTTTTGCTCTAGGAACTAACACTCATACTTTGTTTCTTTCAAACTGATTCTATTCTTCTCCAAACGTCTTCTTTTAATGCTTCATTGATATTCTTTGGTTCTATTAAAGAGACATAACAAGTATGACTTATCATATTTCTCACCTTGCTTCTTGTTTTCATTGTGCTTTCTGGACTTCCAATGATTGAAGTTGTGAGATGTGCCTTTTGAATTTAGGATGGTGGATCTCTCTTAATACCAACATCTCTTATTTGATTCTTATCTAAATCAGCATTGTCTGATGGTTTAGTTTTATCTGAGTTAACTACGCTAGTTGTATCAGTTGTAACTGATTTTGTTTTACAGTCTACAGTAGCTGAGTTCGAATCTTTTGTATCATCTGCATCCTCCGTCAAACTAATAATCTATTTTTTTTGCGAATAAATAGAGAAATCATTAGTACCGTCAAACACTACATTGGCTGATTCCATAATGGTTTCAGTTCTCAAGTTGTAAACACGATAGGCCTTGCTATTGGTTGAGTAACCAACAAAAACTCCTTCATCGCTTTTGTCATCAAACTTGCCTAATTGCTCCTTATCATTCAAGATAAAGCACCTGCACCTAAAAACATGAAAATATTTGAAGTTAAGTTTTCTTCCTTTTAGAATTTTATAGGGAGTTTGTGTTGTTCCAGGTCGCAAGAATACTCTATTAGAGTTATAGCATGCTGTGCTGATAGCTTCTGCCCATAGCCTTTTTGTTAGCTTTTTATTATTCAACATAACCCTTGCCATCTCTTGTAAAGTCCTGTTCTTTCGCTCTACCACTCTATTTTATCCAGGTGTCTTTGGAGCTAAAAATTCATGAGATATCCCATGAAATTTACAAAAATCTGCATAGAAAACATTTTCAAATTCTTTCCCATGATCACTTTGAATTTTTACAATTCTACCAATGTTTCTATTTTGTTCATTCTCAAGTTTAACACATAAGTTCCTGAAAACTTCAAATGTGTTAGATTTTTCACGAATGAAGTCAACCTAAGTAAACCTTGAAAAGTCATCAACAAAAATAAAAACATACCTCTTTCCTACAATGCTCTCAATTTGCATGGATTCCATAAGGTCCATATGCAACAAATCTAGAATCTTAGAGGTGCTGAGGTATGTGTTAGAGCTATGTGATCTTCTTATTTGTTTGTCTAACTGACATGGTCCACAAATACCTTTTGGTCTGTCATCAAGAGTACGAACACCCTTAACTGTGCCAGTATTAGTTAACTTAACTACATCTCTATAGTTTATGTGTCATAGCTTTTGGTGTTATAACTCTAAATCTGATATTTTGGCAAAAAATGCATTGATGTTTGTCGACATATAGCGATTGCCGTTTGATCATATGCCTTCAAAAATGCAATTTCCATGTTTGTCTAAAACCATACATCTACTTTTTGTAAATTTCACCTCAAATTGGTCATCACAAATTTGGCTAATATTGATCAAATTAGCTTTCAACCCTTTGACAAACAAAACATGTTTCAACTTAGGCAAACCTTCAACACACAAAGTACCTTTACTTTTCACTTTGCTTTTAGCTCCATCACCAATGTGATTGTCCCTTCCTTAAAAGATCTGATGTCTTTTAAGAAATTTTTTTTCCTTGTCATGTGTCTTGAGCATCCACTGTCAAAATACCAAAAATCATTCGTTGTGGATTTTAAAGCAGTAAATGCAACTTTGCATGCAATTACCTATTTCTTAACTCAAACTGGTCGAGTATAAACTGTTTAGATTTCTCATATAATAGACTCAATAACTTATAACATCTAAGTCTGATGTGACCTTTTACAACACAAAAGTAATAAGTAGGAATAAATTTGATTACGTTTTCTAGGCTTGACTCAAAGGAACTCATGGGTGAGACATAGACATCTTTACCTTTTGAGTTTAAAGAGCTATCATTTGAACTTGAACCTGAAATGTCAGTTAAAGATTTAACAAAAATTGTTTTGGAAGTTGAAGCAATATTAACTTCATCGAATCCCAAGCTATTTCTCATTTTTCTTCTAAGGCTTAAAGCTTGATCCAGTTGAGTTGAACCAATCTTAAGCTCATCAATGCACTTATAAGCTTCTACAAGTTCAGATCTGAATTTCTCAATCTCTTTAGTTTTCTGGTTTACAATTGTCTCCAGTTCACTCATGCAATCTTCAACATATGCCTTCTCACATTTGAGAATTTCTCTCTCTTCCTACATATTGTTGATTTGAGCTTTTTATTTTTTCCATGTTTCATAAAATGCATTATAAGTAAGCTGAAGTTCCTCTTGATAATAGGCTTCCTTCTATGCATCTGTTTCATCACTGTCTGATCTGTTTTGCTTAGTTATGTCAGACACAACTGCTTTGCCTTTATCGTATATGTTACTAGTAAATGCAACAAAGTTACTGGAATGTTCTTCTTGATCAGATTCAGTTTCTGTGTCATCACACCAGGTTGCACATAAGCCCTTTCCATTATTCTCTTGTAATTTGGACACTCAGATTGTATATGCCTAAATCCTTTACATTTGAAGCATTGTACTTGGCCTTTCTTATCAGATTTTTCTTGAATCTTCCTGACTGGTTCTTTGAGAAACTTCTTTACATCAAAGTTCTTTGCTTTCTGCACTTTCTCAGGATTTTTCTTCTTGAGATTTTTCTTTATATATTTGACAAAGTACTTTGTCAAATACACAATCTGCTAATCATCGAAATCATCACATTCTTTCTTTTCTGAAGTGACATAAAAAGTAATGCTCTTTTCTTTCTTCCTCGATTTCAGCCCTATCTTATACCTTGAAGAGAACTAAGTAGTTCATTAACCCTCATGGTCTTCACGTTATTGCTTTCTTCAATAGCTATAACCTTAGACTGAAATTTATCTAGTAAAGATCTAAGGAACTTTCCTACAATTTTAGCCTCAGAATATTCATCACCAAGCATGTAAGCAATATTAGTTATTTCACATAGTGTAGTATGAAAATCACTTATAGTTTCATCTTCATGCATGGTAAGATTTTCAAACTTTGAAGTCACGATAAGTAATTTAGAATCTTTTACCTTATCTGTACCTTCATGCTTTACCTATCACATGCTTATTTTGCTGTCGTGCACTTGAGATTAAACCAAAATTGTTGGATGTTGACAGCGCTAAAGATGGCATTGATTCCCTTAGAATTCTAGCTTAACAGTCTATATTTAGCTTCAATCTGTTAGTTTTTAGGTTTCTCAACTCATTGGCAAGCTTTATTGATCTTTGTTGGTGGTGTCCATCCAATGACGAACGTTGGTCGAAATCTATCATCAAGGGATTTCAAAAAGATCTTCATCTTAACCTTCTAATAGGCGTAATTTCCATCCTCAAGCAATGGTGGTTGAATGATTGAACTTCCATTCCGTAGTCCTCCCATACCTACAAAAGAAAAGATTGATCTACACCAGTATGTCAGCAAACCTGCTCTGATACCAATTATTAGTTCTTGCAGTGTATGGTTAGTTATCACAAATATAACTGAAACAGTTAAGAATAACGAAATAGAGAATTTTACGTGGTTTGGCTATCAATCATCCTACATCCACGGGTAACAAGAGTTGCAATCCACTATTTTTATGTGTTTACGCTCGACTTAGGACTCTTTACAGTAGTAGCAACCCGCTCACTCACTAACCTAAACTATGTAAACTTGATCAACCTTGATCACAGCCAAAGTCCTTTGCACACTCTTCTGATGTTGCTCTTCACAGACTCGTCAGACTTAACTACAATGGTTTAGTCAGACAAAACAACGATAACTGTTATAGAATTATGTAATTACTTCACTCTCTTAAGCTAACACGACTCAATAACTCTCATAAATCAGAACTATGCACATACCCAACGCACATTAGTCATGCACAATCTAAACAAATACAACCATAAAGATTTTATAATGAAGATCATGTAAAACAAAGATACTTAAATGCTCTCAATGTTTTCTATACAAAACACCACTCTCTTGCCTTCTTTGAAGCCTTGAGTGCTTCACCTTTTTATAGCCTGCATGAACATCTATGTTATTCATATAATCAACAATCTTAATCATCATCAAAGTCCTACAAAACTCAAATAGGATTATTAAATATCAAATAATTTAGGAAGTCAAAAAGACATTATCCTAATTAAACTAGAACACTAGAAAGAATATCATAATCTAATAAGATATAGTCAATATAAAAGTTCTTATTCAACTAGAATACCAAATCAAGTTATCCTATTCTAGTTAAGAATTCTTCTAATATAAAATATCCAAATTAATGTTTAATCATAAGATGACAAAAATAAATTATGCATTACACATGCATGCCATGTGTCACATTGACACTAACAAATTTCATATGAAAAGTTGCTTAATGACCTATTTACAGAATTAAAATTGAGTGCTATCATTGAAGCCTTATCAAGATCTCTTTTTTTGAGTCCTATTTCTTTTTCCTGTCTAATTAAAAGAATATCTTCAATTGAAATTACCAAAAGGAAACATTTCATCAATGACCTTAAAGTTTGGTTAAGCTTTGAGAATGAACTTCAGTTTTTGAAATCAGTCTTAAATGACCCTACTGTTAAAATGTTAAACGACCATTATTAAAATGTTCGGTACGAGGCTTTGTAATTATGGGAATGGAGTTCAAATTTCTGAAAAATTAAAAATTGAAATCTGATCTCTTGAAAACCAATATTACTATCTTTGGTTGTCCACAGTCATATTACTTACTGTATTTGGTTGTATACCAGAATTGCTAATTTTGTTCAATATTCAAGTAATGCTTTGTAATTAAAATTTTTCCAGTACATTAAAAATACTTATGTTGTTTTTCATATTCTAGCATGCCATAAAAAACATTAAAAAAATAGTAGGTTATTAATTTTGAAAGTTTTTAAATTTATTATAAATATATATTATATAATATTATAATAATAGAAGACAATATACTGCATGGTAAAACCCAAATATATATTAATAATAAATATATTATCTTAATAAATATATATATTTATTAACAAAAAAATATATTTTTAAATATATGTAAATAAATTTATAATAAATAAATAAAAATAGAAATTTATATAACCAAAATTAAATTAAATTTAATTTGCATATAAATTTATTTTTTATGTATATTATATTATTTATTAAATTTAATTTTTTCAAATTTAATTTTAATTTATTTATAAATAAATAATATGAATATAAATTTATTATATATATTTGTTAATTTATATATTATATATGTATATTATATTCAAAAATATAAATATATTTATGTTAATTTATTAATATATTTATTTAATAATATAAATAACTAAATAGTATTTTTATTTATATAAATTTATTTATTTGTTACATACATAAATGTATATATAATTTAGTAGTTTAAATTTATTTTATATATATTAAATAAATAAATGGTGATTTACTAATCCCCTAATATTTCATAAACTTGTTCTGCAAGACCCCCTACATTTTTAAAAAGATCACATAACCCCTCGATGTTCCTTGCCGTTCCGTTAAGCTCTCGAAAGAATGGTTAACAGAGTAATTTCACATAGCCTGAAATATCTGAAGTCCCCAAATCCAATTCCACTTCAATAAAACATCACTGCCAATGGATTGAACTTGGAACTCCAACTCAGATCCAATTCCTTTCCAATTGAACCAAAAAACAAAAATCACTGCCGATAGAAACCCGTGGAAATCACCCAGTAAGAAACCCAAGCCCACCAAAGTCTTTGTGCACCCAATGTACAAATCAAACTATCCACTAACACTATACAAAATCACACCCGAAACGTCCATGGGTGGTAAATGTAAGAGAGCACTTTGATTAAGCGTTCATATTTTTTTTCTTTTTTTTTCCTAATATGGAAATCAAATAAAGAGAGATTGTTGTTGTTTGGTGTTGGGTGATGGCTTCAGGTGGTGGCACTGGGTGTAGTGAATCGGGCTGGATAATAGGCAGGAGGCAGGCATGTATGGCTTGGCAAGGTAGTTGAAGTTTGATTTGATAAAAAAAAAAGAAGTTAAAATAGAAGAAAGTAGAGAAGAAGAGATAAGAGCTGCATGAACACCAAAAAGAGGCACAGAGAATGGGAAAGTAAACAGAGAAGAGAGAGAGAGAGAGAGAGAGATAAGTGGTAGGGGTGCACACGGGTCGGGTCAGGTTTTGCCCAACCCGACACAACCTGATACATGATCGGGTTCGCCATTTTATACCCAAAATCGGGTTTTCGAAGCATTGGACCCGATATATAACCTGAATGATCGGGTTGATCGGGTCTGTCGGGTCATGTATCATATTTAACTATAACGGCCTATGCAAAAAGGCAAAAAAAACAAAGCTAAAACAATCAACCTGCCAAAACGCTCGACAAAACTTGATAGAGCTCGATACGATCATCTGACACTCGACACCTACATGGCGAGTCGTGTCGGATTCACAATCGACACTCGTATCAGTCTATTTTCGAAGACATTGAGTGTCGGATGCATCATCCGATACTCGATGATGCATCATATGACACTCGATGTCTTTGAAAATAGATTGATATCGAGTGTCATCCGACACTCGACATGTAAGTGTCGAGTGATGATGCATCATCCGACTCTCGGCACTTATATGTCGAGTCGTGTCGGATTCACAACCGACACTCGATATCAGTCTATTTTTGAAGACATTAAGTGATGGATGTATCATCCGATACTTGACGATGCATCATTCGACACTTGACATAAAAGTGTCAAGTGTTAGTGTTTAGTGTCGGATTATCCGACACTCGATGTCTTCGAAAATAGACTGATATCGAGTGTCATCCGACACTCGACATGTAAGTGTCGAGTGATGATGCATCATCCGACACTTGACACTTGCATGTCGAGTCGTGTTGGATTCACAATCGACACTCGATATCAGTCTATTTTCGAAGACATTGAGTGTCAGATGATGAATCCGATACTTGATACTTACATGTCGAGTCGTGTCGAGCGCTATCGAGCTCGTCGAGTTTTGTCGAGCATTTTAGCAGGTTGCTTGTTTTAGCTTTATTTTTTGATTGGGTCAGATTTTATCGGGTTACATGAATTAAACCCGATCTCAAACCCGATTGCACAAAACCCAAATTTTAAAACTAGATTTCGGGTTTTTTATTACCTTGACCCGCCTATAACCTAACCAACCTAATAAAACCCGATCAGGTCGGATCAGGTCGGGTAATTTTGAACACCCCTAATAAGTGGCTTGTATTTATTACAAAATAAGAACCCATTTCTTTTTTTTTCAACTTATTTATTCAGTTTTAGTCCCTTTTATTAAAATTTGACTTGTATATTTTATATTTTTACCATTTTTATAATATGTATTTTTTAAAAGTCAATTAGTCTCAATTTATAAAATTTTATTTTTAATTAAAAATATATAATATTATTTGTAAATTAATTTTATTTAGTTTAAAAAATTAATTCAATTTAATTCAATCTTAATCTATAAATTTTTATTTTTAATTAAAATTTATATGATATTATTTGTAGATTATTTTTATTTGATTTAAAAAATTAATTCAATTTAATTCAGTCTTTTAAACAAACGTAATATTGTTCAACATTTAATTAAATATAGTATAAAATTTATTCAATCTCATATAATAAAATTTAATTTAACGTTAGTACAATTATACAATCCTTCCGTCCAAACACATGTCAATTCTATCATTTATAAAGTAAATGAATGGGTAAAGCTATCCAAAAAATTTTGAAAATATAAATTTTCTATGTGATGTAATCGTTTATGCATTATTACCAAACTATATTGGCATTTTGGTCATTTGCCATTTCATATCTTGGAGCCTGCACAAGTTAAGGGCAAAATAGTCATTATATAGAATGTAGTAGGTGATGTGACAGCTTGGCGGAACGGCTGAGTAACGTTGGGGGTTTACGTACCTATTTTTGAAAATGTGGGGGTTTGTTGAGGGTTAAATCCCTTAAATAAATTTATATGGGAAGTGGGCTTAAGTTTTTTGAGAATTTGAAATTCAAATATTAAGAGGGTTTGATACTCTCACAATAGATAGTCATTTGAAGTCCATGGTAAAACCCAGTTAAGGGTTTAAAAAGCCGAATAAGTAATCAAACAAGAGTTTGGCTTATGATTCCCATTCCTATGTTTAGAAACCCTTATACCATACAAACCCAAGGCTAAATTGGTAAATCCTCACCCAAATAAATAAGAATCCTTCCTAATATTTTTATCAAATAAATCTTGCATTCAAACCTTTAAATTCATTTATGTTTAAATCACTATAGTAATAATCAATATTAAAAAAGTAAAAAACAAAAAAATATAAAATATAAATAACTTTTAGGGTTTGTTTGTTTCCATTTTCTAAAAACTGTTTTATAAAAAGGGATAATATCATAAACCACCCCTGAAGTTTAACGTAATATTATTCGGAAAGCCTCTTATGCGAAAATATCAACGCGGTACCTAACGTTCGTGTTTATGTTTCATACAAGTCTAGCTGACAGTTTCCGTTACCATTCAAATTAACATTTAGGGGCATTTTAGTAAAACGACATGTACATGTGTTTCCTATGGGCAAAACGGTAATTAAACATTCAAGTAATATTAAAAGTGAACGAAAGGACAAAATGCCCTAAAAACGAAAACAAAAAAAAAGTCGGGAGGCCCACACTTTTTCTCGTTGGTAGGGTAGGGAAGACAGTGAAGAAGGCATGAAGTTTTAGCGCGAAAGTTGCACTGAACAACGTGATGGTGGAAGGTGATAAGCAAGCAGTTTAATCCGGTGCACTTTTGGAGTCGTGCTCACTGGAAGGGAAGAAGTCGAACCTGTAGATAGGCGGTCGTTGGTGGATATTAACGCCTCATGAATCAGGTGAGTTGGATAGTTGTTTTCCAAAGTTTTGAACTCAGACTATTTATGCATGCATGTATTTTAGATGGTTGTTGCAAAAACGTGAGCAATGGTGTGTACATTTGTAACTGTTCATAAACCCTATACAGGGCCGATGATGATTTGAGGATGTCATTGGGTTCTTGTATTTTCTTGGTTTGATGGTGACTTTTAATTGCTATATGTGATGAATAAGCAATATTTGCATGTATCCTATATTGTCCGATTAAAAAATGCTGAAAAGTTTATGGTTTTAGAATAAGGAAGGATTTATGTGTTATTCTGCCTCACTCAGTAATAAATTTATTTAGGGTTTTTTTTATTTATTTAGAGTTTTTTCGGTGGAATTCATTCACGAGACATATTTCGTAGCTTTGAATATTCCATATGATCAGAATATTATGTGTTTGTTAAAATAATGTCACATTTCGTAGCATGTCTTCATGTCTGATGGGTTTGTTTGGTTCGTAGAAACGTTCGTTTCAATTCTGTGCTTTTTTGGTTTGAGTAATGTATGCATGCATGTAGGTTACTATCGTAGATCATGAAATTTGAAGAATTGTAACTTTTTATTAAATGCATGTAGTTGTTTTTGTTTCATTCAGTTTATATGAATGTGTTATAAACTTATATTCTGATCGTGATGTGCAGTGGAAATGGTTCTTTTCAAGTGTAGGCTTCGTATGCGAGGCCAAGACGTGGATTTTGGCCTTCAGGACAGTGATGAGTGCAGTAGAGTTTCTGTTTTGAAGGAAGCTAAGGAGAAGTTAGGCCTTGGGGAGCTAGACCCGATAGAGAAGCATAGAATGGGAGTGCCCATACCCTGGAATAAGACCAAGCTGACAATATACAATGAGGTAGTAATGGTAGTGAGAATTGTGGGAAAGGCAGGAAGGATAAGGAATCTGACAAGGGCTGCACAGATGAGGATTTTGAGGAGGAGGATTTTGAGGTTGAAAGTGTTGTCAGAGGGACTGAAAAGGGCAAGGCAGTTGATGAGGATATAAATGCAGATGTGAATGAGGATGCAAGTGTAGCAGTTGATAAAGGTGTTAACAGAGATGTTGCTGAGGGTGATAATGTATTATCACATTGCATGGACAACTGTGATAGTGACCATGATGAGGTGTGTCCATGGGCAAAATCGGATAAGGTAAATGACCCTTTGGCAAAGTTGGATAGATTTTGCAAGGAACATGAATATAAAACACATGTAGATGGGACTGTGCACTTGAATGAAGGACAAGTGTTTGATGGTGTTGACCACTTTAGGAGGGTTTTGAAGTCATATTGCATTGAGCAGGGTATTCAATTGAGAAGGTTGAAGAATGAGAAAGCTAGATTTACTGCAAAGTGTGCAAAAGACAACTTTCCTTGGTACATTCATGCTTCTAAAGTCCTTGGAACTGACAATTTTCAGATTAAGGTATATAGAGGTGTGCATGATTGCACAAAGTTGGATGACACTGAAGAGATGACTGCTGATTGGATTGCAAATTATTTCCTCAACCAGATCAGGTTTAATCGAACTATTAGTATTAAAGTGATGAAGACACAATTGCTCAAGAAATTTGGCCTGAAACCAAGCAAGCTCAAGTTATACAGGGCAAGACAGAAGGCCCTACAGCTTGTAGGTGAAGACCATTCACTGAGTTATGATCAAATGTTCAGATATGCAAATGTCCTCCTTCAATCTAACCCAAATTCTAAAGCCATTGTGTGGGCTGATGCAACAGGCATAACTGCAAACCCAAAGTTCAATGGGATTTTAATAAGTTTTCCTTTGCAAAGGCACGGTTTCATTGAAGGTTGTAGGCCTTTAGTAGGATTGGATGGCTGTCATCTCAAGGGGCCATATGGTGGTGTTCTCGTAACTACTGTGACATTAGACTCAGACAATTGTGTCTTCCCATTGGTAATGGCAGTATGCGAGGTAGAAAGGATCAACACTTGGAGGTGGTTTCTAAATTTATTTGGTGAATATTTTGGAGGACAAGATGGAATAGGGATGCCTTTTTGCTTTATGGTTGATCGGCAAAAAGGAATTCAAGTAGCTTTGGCAGAAGCATATCCCTATGCAACTAAGAGGTTTTGTGCATTTCACATTTATAACAACTTCAAGAGGAGGTCTCCAACTGCTGAAATGAGAAGACTTTTTTTCCAAGCAAGCAAATCTTTAAACAGAGCAGATTTTAATGAACAGATGGCACTAATTCAACAACTTTATCCAGCTGCCCATAGTTACATTTCAGAGATCCCTCCCAACTATTGGTCCAGACATGCCTATGATAGCAGAATAAAAAATGCTCGCATTACAAACAACGTGTCAGAGTCCTTCAACTCTTGGATTGATGAGCACAGAGCACAACCAATTCTTACAATACTGGAGGAAATCGGAAGGAAAATAATGATAAGGATGAAAGAGAACTAATTTCTTCTACCTTATTATTTTACAGACTTTTAGTTAATTTATGTTATTATTTTAGTTATTGGCTATCTATGTGTTAAATTGTGAATTTTTTAATGCTTCTTAACTATTTATTTGTTAACTTGTGGTTTGAATTATGCGTGTGTTAATTTGCTGGCTGTCTATGTGTTCACCTTGTGAATTTTTTCATGCTTCTTAACTGTTTATTTGTTAACTTTGTGGTTTGAATTATGTGAGTGTTAATTTGCTGGCTGTCTATGTGTTCACCTATGCATTCAAATTTTTTTCCCACTTGTTTGCTGGTTGTTTATGTTTTCAGTTGTGCTTTGTAATTTTTTTCCATGCTTCTTATCTATTTATTACAAAGCCATTGTGTTTTGACTTTTTATATGTTAACTTGCTCACTGCTTGTGTGTTCACTTGTGTATTCAAATTTTTAACCACTTGTTTGCTTGCTGTTTATGTGTTCACTTTTTATGTGTTCACTTTTGCTGTGAAATTTTTTCCCATGCTTCTTGGCTGTTTATGTGTTAACTTCTGCTTTTGATGTTTTTTCCATGCTTCTTGGTTGTTTTTGTGTTAACTTCTACTTTGAATTTTTTCTCAATGCACTTGCCCAGGGCTGATGAATGCAAGAAGTGGACAACTGAGTTCCCACCAGCTGTCATGAAGAGCTTAGCAAGAATGGGGATGCAGCAAGGTTTCTGCAGGTTGTATGGGGAGGGGATATGGAGAATGAGATTGTTGAGGATGGCAGAGTGTTCATAGTCAATTTGGCTACCCATACCTGCTATTGTGGTGCTTATCAAGTTTTAGGTGTCCCATGTAAACACTGCATGGCATGCATAGCTGATAGGAGATTGAGCTTAAATGCTTTTGTTGCACCAATACTAAACGTGCAACATTATGCCAAAACATATGAACAGATGATAAAACCAATACCTGATAAGAGAGAATGGCCAATAGTTAATATTAACAAGATGGATCCTCCCAATACAAGGAGGAAGGCAGGGAGGCCAAGGTTGAGTAGAAGAAGGGACCCTACTGAACCCATCAGTGGAAAGAAGGGTTTCAGTAAAAAATGCTCCATTTGCAGAGAGTTTGGCCATAATAAAAGGAAGTGCCCAGAGAGCAGGGACAATCCTTTACCCAACAGGAAACACACCACAAGAACTACAAATGTAAGTATGAGCCTACATCACTAATCTATGTAAGTATATAAATGCTTAAGATTTGATTTACTTATGAAAGAATACTGACTTCAATAATCCTTCATCTGTTTTTCTTAGGATGTTAATGCAGTTGCAGAACAGGAAGTGATTGCAGCAGGTAGTTCACAGCCGATAAACAATCCATCATCTATTAAGGTACTGATAACTGACTTCCTAATAATGTTTATAATACTCACTTTGGTCAATTTAAAGTAGCTTATTCACTTTGGTTTGTTTGGGATTCTGCATTGCAGATATGTCACCAACTGCATGTGGTTCTTTTAAATGTAAAACTGAATGTTAAATTGTGAATGCCTTTGTAAAAGATATGGATTTGTTGCTGCAATCTATTTGGAACAAGTACTTCAGTTGCTTCAGTTCTATATGGTGCTACTATTTAATTTCTTTTATTCTTGTTTTTTGATACAGTATGCATGATAGTTGTGATATTTGATACAGTATGCTGAATGTAAAACTTATGTACATGCTACTGGATTAATGGAATTTACATAGAAGGTTTTCTTGCTCTTGCATACATGAATGGAATTTCCTTATCCTTTTTCATGGTTTACAGCATTTTTACTACAACAAGAAATACACCAAATAATAGTGCATAGAAAAGCACCCTGTTGACAATTACATTGCACTTTAGCAGCTCCCTCACTTCCATAACAACAGCCTCTATATGTTCTATCTTATTCACCTGTGTTTCAACCAGTTCATCATCTGCATTTGAATTTGCATGCGTAGATGTGTCATGCAACTCTCCCCTACTTGCCCGAAACTCCTCATTGTCTGGAATCTAGAATTGAAAAAAGTTGCATGTTCCATAAGAGCATTTGAAGTATAGTTTTCCTGGATTTCTTGAAGATTCTGATATGAAAACCATAGCCTTCCAACCGCACTTTCATTTTCTGTTTTTGAACCTCACTAAGCCTCTATTAACTGCTGCATTATTCCATTGTGAATATGGCATTTGTACATTTGAATCTGATGAAGAGCAACTCATGGATGATGTTTGCTTTCAAAATGGAGACCTAGCCCTTCGAAGGTTGCTACTGTGTTGGTGTTTGCTTGCTGTGTATGTGTTTGCTTGCTGTGTAGGTGTTTGCCTGGTGAATGAAGGCTTGTTGTGTAGGTGTTTGCTTGGTGAATGAAGGCAAAATAAACAGCTTCTTATTTTGCCCTTCATGGTATGTTGTGGGTTTTCTCACTTGGCTGTTTATATATAGCCTCCCCAACGTCCACTTTCTAACGGTCACATGCTGTCAATTTTCAAAAGTCAAGGGCAAAATTGTCCTTCAATTTTTTTTTTTTGCTTTTATAATGCTTCACCACTTTTTAAAGGTCAAAAGGGCATTTACATAATATTTCTTTCTTTGTCTAAAAGTTGAGGTCCAACTAATTGCAGCATGTGTATAAGGGGCATTACAGACCTTTTACCCTAAATGTTAATTTGAATGGTAACGGAAACTGTCAGCTGGACTTGTATGAAACATAAACACGAACGTTAGGTACCGCGTTGATATTTTCGCATAAGAGGCTTTCCGAATGATATTACGTTAAACTTCAGGGGTGGTTTATGATATTATCCCTTTATAAAAATGCATATTTGCTAATGAATTTAAATTAATATTAATCATATATTATTTTCAATATTAAAAAAATTAAAATTAACTATATATTATTTTCAAATTTTAAAAATAAAAACTGAAAATAGACTAACAAATACCACCTTATATTCAACTACACCACTCGACCTATTCTCTGCAATCATAAAGACCTGATAGGAGTACCGTTCTCTATACGAAAAATCAATCAGCAAAGTAGCAAATGTTGTGCTGGGCACAATGAATTATCCTCTCCCCTCTCAAAAGTTTTGTCATTAATTCCTCCCTACATCCAATAGCACGCATCCTAGTTATTAGAATTTATAAGACCGCAAATCAAACGTTATACATAGGTGAGTTTGACTCAACACAAGACTACATTTACACATTTTATCGAACAGTCATATATGCGAGACCAATTTCATTGTAAAAAGTTCAAATAACTAAACACAAATAATCTAACTACCACCAAATGAAGTTATGTCACTGCTAGCTATTGATTATATGGAGAAAAGTAGTCATTGTTGTCGCTTGGACAAGCAGAAGCAAGTGGGAGAGGATGCTAAGAATGAGAGAGAGTCGACCATCGCACTGCCATCCCTTCGTATATATAGAGTAGTCAGCCAACAGTGGCAGTGACTGACTTGTATATATGCAGAGTAGAGAAGGGCGAGTCGTTTCCATTATTTTTATTTTCTTGTTACTCATTAGTACCTCTCACCATCTCAGCACTCGCTCGCTTTAAATCTTTGAAGAAGAAACCATCGCTTGCGACACACGGTCGGAAGGTTTCATCGCACATTTTCAAGGATGTGTACCGAAGTCGACGTTGAAGATGACTTTGCTTTATTTATATCTTGAACCAGTGTTGGAGGATGATGACTTCCATGTCGCCGATGCTTATACAAGTAAAAGGTATTTTAATTTTTGACGCTTATACAAGTAAAAGGTATTTTAATTTTTTTGTCTTTCAATTTTATTTTATTTTTGAAATCCTTCTCTTCCATTAGAAGGTTAACGGTGGTGGAGGGGGAGCAGCGACAACCAAATCTTGAGAGTGAGAGTGGGAGGAGTACAGGCATGTGTATGTACGATCACTTCTGAGTTTACTGCTTCTTTAGGAATCGTAAACAATTTGTTTTCCTTTTGTTTAAGTTGTTTTAATCACATAAAACCTGCAAATTAATCACCTACTTAGATTTCCAAATCTCAATTTCAACCAATCCAACCAAATACATTGTCTCTTGTTAACTAATAAAGAAGCAATTGTTGACCCAGGTATGGCAACCCAAGAGGGGGGGTGAATTGGGTTTTTATTTATCAAAATGGATTTATAAAACTTTTCTTGAAAGATCAAAATTAGTTTACTCTTTCTTTGAGAATAAAGGTGAAGAAGATGAAATTAGAAGTTATTAAAAATGCAATCAAGAGAATACAATAATGAACAATCACAAGTGCAAGTAAATATAAAGAGATAGGGATAGAGAGAGTACAAACTCAATTTACGTGGTTCGGCAAACCTTGCCTACGTCCACGGGCTCCTAGCTCCTCCACAAGCTAGGCTTTCCACTAAGTTGTAGAATACTTTACAACTTGCTTGATGAACAACTTCACCAAGACTTTTTTCCTTCAACTCTTGATAACACCACACCAAGAGTTCTTCTTGATGAACAACCTCACCAAGGAAAGAGTTCTCTCAAGGATATCTTTTATCCTTTACAAGAAGATCTCACTCTCACACAATACAAGAACAAAGTAAATTTTTACAACAAAAGTACAACTCTCTTCAAAGAGTAGATAAAGAATATAAAAGCTCTCTAGACTTGATATTTCTCTTGTTTTTTTTGCTTGATAAATGCTTCTCTTGCACTTGTTGAATGCATGGGAGAATGGCTCCTTTTATAGGCAAATGAGATGAACTTAATCAAGTGAAGACACCATCTCCAAATTTTCTGCCCACCATAAAAACCGTAATCTTGTCTGCCATTTTTGTCAATGTTCCGTTTGAAATTTGAAAATCTGTAAAACATAAAAGATCTGCAAATTTGAATAAGCTTTCCAACGCATCAAGAACCAAGTCATTTGGATATCTGTAGCTCAAGATATGGCCAAAACACCATTCGGTGCTCAAGTGACTTGATTTTTCTTTCTTGTGTCTGTCCACTGACTTGAATGATAATTCTGTCAGCCTTCCATTTGAAATTTGAATTTCTTCAAAACATAAAAGATCTTCATATTTGAATAAGCTTTCCAAAACATTAAGAATCAAAATTTGGATATCTCTATCTTAAGATATGGCCAAAACACCATTCGGTGCTCATGTGAGTTGATTTTTCTTCTCTGTGTCAGTCCACCGAATTGCATGTCAATTATGTCGGCCTTCCATTTGAAATTTGAATTTCTTCAAAACATATGAAATGTGCCCCATTAAGTCATCTTTCTAATTCCACAAGAATCAAGTCATTTTGATTTTTCTAGCTCAAGATATGTCCAAAAGAGTATTCGGTGCTCATGTTAGCTGCTTCCATTTGTCTTTCACTTTGCATGATGATTTGGACGATCTTGCACTTAAAATTTGAATTTCTTTAAAACATATGAAATGTTATAAATTGAGTAAGTTTTCCAAAGGCTCAAGAATCACATTATTTGGACATTTGTAGAGAAATATATGACCAATTGATAGAACATTGCTCATATATCACATTCCTTGAATCAAACCTTGTACTTAAACTTTGATGCCTTTAACATGTAGTCTTCTCCTAAGCTTCAACACTTCATTTTAATAAACCCCTTCTTGATTTTATAATTATTTCAATAATCTTATTCTTGCACATAAATAAATATATTAGTTAATCTCAATGAATCATTGTGTATTGTTATCATCAAAATTATCATATAGCCTTAGGGCTAACAATCTCCCCCTTTTTGATGATGACAAACCATTGATTGCTTTAAAATAATATCTAAAATCAATGAAATCAAGAAAACAAAAAGAGAGCAATTGTTATAAATACAAGCAATCCAACCATTTCTCCCCCTTTTGTTATCATCAAAAAGATGTAATCAAATTAATTACTCCCCCTAAATATATTCTCCCCCTTAACATATGTTACCATTCAAAGATTATCAAATAAAAGAAAAATTAAGATATATCCAACATGCCTAATTCTCTTCTAATTATGCAAAATCTATCTTGACTAAGGGGTTTAGTAAATATATCAGCTAATTGTTTTTCGGTGGGAACAAATTCTAAAGAAATATTACCTTTTTGCACATGATCTCTAATAAAATGATGTCTAATCTCTATATGCTTAGTCCTAGAGTGTTGTATGGGATTTTTTGAAATGTTAATGGCACTTGTATTATCACATTTGATGGAAATGTGATCAAATACCACACCATAATCTTTTAAAATTTGTTTCATCCAAAGAGCTTGTGCACAACAACTTCCTACTGCAATATACTCGGCTTCCGCGGTTGATAATGCAACAGAATTTTGTTTTCTACTAAACCATGATACTAATGCATGTCCTAGAAAATGGCAAAAGCCACTAGTGCTCTTTCTATCAAGAAGACTTCCAGCAAAGTCCGCATCGGAATAACTAATTAGATCAAAATTCACACTTAGGATACCAAAGACCTAGATTTATGGTTCCAAGAAGATATCTAAATATCCTCTTTGACAGCCTTAAGGTGAGATTCCTTTGGACAAGATTGAAATCTAGCACACATACACACACTAAACATAATATCGGGTCTACTAGCAGTTAAATACAAAAGAGAGCCAATCATACCTCGATATTTTGTTACCTCAACATCTTTTCCTTTCTCATTTTTGTCAAGCTTGGTTAATGTACCCATAGGTGTGTTATATGTCCTTGAATTATCCATACCAAACTTCTTGAGAAGATCTCTTGTGTATTTAGCTTGATTTATGAAGATCCCATCCATTGATTGCTTGATTTGAAGTCCAAGGAAGAAATTTAATTCTCCCATTAAGCTCATTTCAAATTCTTGTTGCATACACTTGGAAAATTCTTCACACATAGAAATATTAGTAGCACCAAATATAATATCATCAACATAGATTTGAACAATTAATAAATCATCATTTTTTGTTTTAACAAAAAGAGTAGCATCAACTTTTTTCATTTCGAAACCATTATCAATGAGAAATTTGCTCAATCTATCATACCATGCTCTTGGTGCTTGTTTCAATCCATAAAGTGCCTTTTTGAGTTTGAAAACATGGTTTGGAAATCATGATTTTGAAAACCAAGAGGTTGCTCTACATATACTTCCTCCATAATGTAACCATTTAAAAATGCACTTTTGACATTCATTTGGTATAATGTAAAATTTTTATAACATGCAAATGCACACAACATTCTAATGGATTCTAATCTAGCAACCGGTGCAAAGGTTTTCTCATAATCAATACCTTCTTCTTGATTGTATCCTTGAGCAACAAGTCTAGCTTTGTTTCTAATAATGGTGCCATTTTCTCTACTTTATTTCTAAAAATCCATTTAGTGCCTATAATAGAATGAATGTATTGTTGGTCATGGGTTACGATTCCCAAACTATGCTTTTTTCTTTCATAAATTAGGTATCGAGTTTCTTCTTCTTGCATAGCTAAAATCCAACTTTCGTCATTTTTGGCTTCTTTAAAAGATTTTGGTGCAAATTGAGAGACAAAAGCAAAATGATTACAAAAGTTCTTAAAAGAAGATCTAGTTTTCATACCTTGTGATGGTTCACCAATAATAAGATCTTTAGGGTGAGCTTTTGCATACCTCAATTCCTTTGGTAATTCTTGGGAAGAATCATTTACTTTCTCAAGCTTTTCTTGTTGAAGTTGTAAATCATCTTGACTATTTTCATCAAGCCTTGATTCCTTGATTTGCCTTTCTACTTCAACAATATCATCATCTAAATTCTTTGAAGAAATCACATTAGTTTCATCAAATTCAACACGCATAGATTCTTCAATAGTAAGAGTCTTTTTATTAAAAACTCTATATGCTTTACTATGGTTGGAGTAGCCAACAAAAATTCCAACATCGGCTTTTGCATCAAATTTTCCAATGTTATCCTTAGTGTTTCAAATAAAACATTTGCATCCAAAAACTTTAAAAAATTCAATGTTTGGGTTTTCTTCCTTTCCAAAGTTCATAAGGAGTTTTCTTTATTAAAGCTCTAATATGAACTCTATTGATTATAAAGCATGCAATATTAACGGCTTCGCCCAAAAATATTTTGGCAAAAAATTTTCAAGTAACATGGTCCTAGCCATTTCTTGGATAGTCCTATTTTTCCTCTCAACAACACTATTTTGTTGTGGAGTTCTAGGTGAGGAAAAATTATGCTCAAAACTATTTTCACCACAAAGATTTTCAAACGCGACATTGTCTACTTCACCACCATGATCACTCCTAATGGACACAATAGAATACCCTTTTTGATTTTGGACTCTTTTTGCAAATTTTGAAAAAGCTTGTATGGCTTCATTTTTAGTTTTCAAGAAGATAAAAAAAAATTAAATAAAAAAATTAATTTTAATTTAAACTCACCTAAGTGAATCTTGAATAATTCATCCACAATAACAAAACATAATACTTTCCCCAACTTTGAGTTTCTGATTGTCCATCATAAATCCAAATGAAGTAATTGTAGAGTTTATTTGTTGAAATAAATTTCTTTTGTTTCAAAGAAGTTCTCACTGGGGGGTTGGCCAAATTGACAAGCATCAAATTTTATCCTTTTCAAATTTTTATTTTTTGGAAGACCACAACTAAATCATTTTTAGAAATTTTTTAAATTGTGTCGATGCTAGCATGACCTAGCCTTCTATGCCATAACCAAGCATAATGATTAACAATGAAACAATTTTCTACATGATTATTAACATCAATATCAATGGTATAAATATTACCACATCTATTACCAACAAATAATGTCTTATTGTTACTAACATCCGTAATCACACATCTATTAGGCTCAAAAGCAACAAAATACCCCTTATCACACAATTGACTAATGCTAATCAAATCATGTTTCAAACCATGAACAAGCAAAACATCTTTAATAATAGTTGAAGAAGGGTTACCAATATCACCATGTCTGATTACCCTTCCTTTGGCATTATCACCGAAGGTCACATATCCTCCTTTCTTCATGATTAATCTTGAGAACTTGGAGGCATCTCCGGTCATATGCCTTGAGCATCCACTATCTAAGTACCACTTGTGTTTGCCACTCCTTTGTCTCTACAATCAACATTCAAAGAGTGACTTTTTGGTACCCAAATGTTCTTGGGTCCTTGGGGGTTAGTTATGGTACTTTTTGGAACCCATATTTGTTTCAAATTAGGATTTCTCTTAATATAGCAATAATGCACTTTGTGTCCTTTTCTTTCACAATAAGTACATGAATGATTAGGATTATTCCTAGAAGATGCATGAACAAAATAGTTTTTAAAATACTTTTGATTTTTATGAGTTTTATATCCTAACCCTCTTTTATCAAAAACACACCTTTGGTTTTGTAACATAGAATTCAAATTTTTTGTGCTTTTTGTAAAACTATCAACAATATTTCTTAAGTCATTATTTTCCTTTTTCAAAATAACATTTTCTTTCTCTAATTTATCAAAATCCTTTTGTTTTAAAATCTCATTTTCAGTTTTTAATAAATGTATTTGACTTTCCAAACTTTCAAAATCTTTTTGCTTTAAAATTTCATTTTCATTTTCTAAAGCTTCATTTATTTCCACCAACTCTTCTAATTGAGATAACATGATTTTTGACTTCTTTTTGAAAGCATTGATTTTTGAATTTTGTTTATCAACTTGCACATGTAAATTTTGAAATGCTTCAAGTAATTCATCATATGAAAGCTTACGATCATGGTTTAGAATACTTATCTCATTTTCTCTTAAAGCCATGAAGCACATGTTTGCCATTTTGCAATCTTCTTCTTCATTCTCCTTCAAGGTGATTTCATGAGTCATGAGAGAACCCATAAGTTCTTCTAATGGTAGTTTGGTGAGGTCCTTTGCTTCTTGAATTGCCGTCACCTTTGGCTCCCAAGATTTTGGTAGACACCTAAGAATCTTTCTCACCATTTCAACATTAGAGTAAGATTTACCAAGAGATTTCAAACTATTAATAACATCCGTAAATCTAGTAAACATTTCAGAAATTGATTCATCCGATTTCATCTTGAAAAGCTCATAACTATGAGCTAGCATACTAATTTTGGATTCTTTAACTTGACTAGTTCCTTCATGAGTTACTTCAAGTGTGTGCCATATTTCTTGTGCCGTAGAACAAATAGATATTCTATTAAACTCATTCTAGAGCACAATATATTCATAGCTTTAGCATTCAAACTCAATTTCTTTTTATCATCTTCACTAAACTCTTTAGGTTCTTTAAGCATGCATTTCCCATTTTCAATTTTGGTAGGAACAAAAGGTCCTTCCAAAACAATAGACCACAAATCATAATCAAAAGATTTCAAGAAAATACTCATTCTAGTTTTCCAATAAGAGTAATCACTTCCATTGAAAAATGGAGGTCTAGAGATAGAAAGCCCCTCAACATATGAAGTTGGATTAAAAGTTGCCATAACTCAAAATCGGCTAAGATTTAAAAAAAATGAGCAACCTTGCTCTGATACCACTTGTTGACCCAGGTATGACAACCCAAGAGGGGGGGTGAATTGGGTTTTATTTATCAAAAACGAATTTATAAAACTTTTCTTGAAAGATAAAAATTATTTCACTTTTTCTTTTGAGAATAGAAGTGAAGAAGATGAAAATAGAATGCAATCAAGAGAATGGCAATAATGAACAATCACAAGTGCAAGTAAATGTAAAGAGGATAGGGATAGAGAGAGTGCAAACTCATTACGTGGTTCGGCAAACCTTGCCTACGTCCACGGGCTCTAGCTCCACAAGCTAGGCTTTCCACTAAGTTGTAGAATACTTTACAACTTGCTTGATGAACAACTTCACCAAGACTTTTTCTTCCAACTCTTGATAACACCACACCAAGAGTTCTTCTTGATGAACAACTCACCCAAGGAAAGAGTTCTCTCAAGGATAACTTTTATCCTTTACAAGAAGATCTCACTCTCACCACAATACAAGAACAAAGAAAATTTTTACAATAAAAGTACAACTCTCTTCAAAGAGTAGATAAAGAATATAAAAGCTCTCTAAACTTGATATTTCTCTTACTTTTTTGCTTGATAAAATGTCTTGTTGAATGCATGGGAGAAGGGCTCCTTTTATAGGCAAATAGGATGAACTTAATCAAGTGAAGACACCATCTCCAAATTTTCTGCCCACCATAAAAACCGTAATCTTGTCTGCCATTTTTGTCAATGTTCCGTTTGAAATTTGAAAATCTGTAAAACATAAAAGATCTGCACATTTGAATAAGCTTTCCAACGCATCAAGAACAAGTCATTTGGATATCTGTAGCTCAAGATATGGCCAAAACACCATTTCGGTGCTCAAGTGACTTGATTTTTCTTTCATGTGTCTGTCCACTGACTTGAATGATAATTCTGTCAGCCTTCCATTTGAAATTTGAATTTCTTCAAAACATAAAAGATCTTCATATTTGAATAATCTTTCCAAAACATTAAGAATCAAAGCAATTGGATACCTCTATCTTAAGATATGGCCGAAACACCATTCGGTGCTTATGTGAGTTGATTTTTCTTCTCTGTGTCAGTCCACCGAATTGCATGTCAATTATGTCAGTCTTCCATTTGAAATTTGAATTTCTTCAAAACATATGAAATGTGCCCCATTAAGTCATCTTTCTAATGCCACAAGAATCAAGTCATTTTGATTTTTCTAGCTCAAGATATGTCCAAAAGAGTATTCGGTGCTCATGTCAGCTGCTTCCATTTGTCTTTCACTTTGCATGATGATTTGGACGATCTTGCACTTAAAATTTGAATTTCTTTAAAACATATGAAATGTTATAAATTGAGTAAGTTTTCCAAAGGCTCAAGAATCACATTATTTGGACATTTGTAGAGAAATATATGACCAATTGATAGAACATTGCTCATATATCACATTCCTTGAATCAAACCTTGTACTTAAACTTTGATGCCTTTAACATGTAGTCTTCTCCTTAAGCTTCAACACTTCATTTTAATAAACCCCTTCTTGATTTTATAATTATTTCAATAATCTTACTCTTGCACATAAATAAATATATTAGTAAATCTCAATGAATCAATGTGTATTGTTATCATCAAAATTATAATATAGCCTTAGGGCTAACAACAATTACCCTAGGTCTCAATCGATCAGTTGATATATATCTTAGACTTGCTTGTCTTTTCATTTCTTTCTAGACTTAATTAATACTGTTTTGTATTCAGTTAAATTGAATTTTTGCATGTTGTTATGCTATCATGCGCAATGACATACTCAAAAAAACGTGTGTGCATATGAGGGATCTTTTCAAGGACTCTGTTCCCTTTGTGGGAAAAGGGTCAAGGACTCTGTTCCCTTTGTGGGAAAAGGGTCGAAGAGGATTTTGGTATACCATTTTCCATATTCATGAGGCATTAATAACATATCTTTTTTGCAGCTGAATCTTGACATTTTTAACTGAGGTTTATCCGTTATAGACCATAGACAAATTGGTTTTTGAAATCCTACCCATTCACGTTTTTTACTAGTTGTGTCTAACTTGTTCTATTTTGCTTTTTGATTGAATTATACTTGCAGGGTTTAAAGCTTGGAACTGATGCAATTGCTAGATTGCGCAACACAGACATTAAATATCTGTTACGCAATAGAAGGCTTAACTTGGTGCTGGATCTTGGTCATATATTACTATTCAACTCAGTTGATGCCTTCGACATTAGAGGAGGAATATTTGGAGTGGGAAATTTATTCCCTTCGCGTTAAATGCTAGTGGAACATGTTTATATATTTGTATGTAAAGTTCTTATGCCATTATTGTAATGAAATTTTCTGCATGCTACTGTCATTTATTTTTATTGGCTATGTAATGCCCATTGGGCTGTGAAGAAGGCCTGGCCCAGCCCAATTTTTTAAAATAAGAAAGGGTGAATAGGAAAAGGGGAGAGGGGAATTTTGGAAAATTTTTGGGAGTTTTACTGTTCACCGTCGGTTACTGTTTACCGCCGCCTTTGACCAGCGATTTCGGCCAATTTCCGGCGAGTCTCCGGCCCTAAAATATGTCATTTTGAAGCTTGTAACGTCCTCTTTCTCACCATATATGCCTTGGCCTTGGGTTCTTCACTGTTTTTGCGGATCGAAGCGTGGAAGCCGACAGCTTCCTATGCGTTTTCTGGCCAAAATCCGGTGAGTTACCGGTAAATATTTACATTAAATTAAAGCTTGTTCCATGCTCTTTCTAACCATACCAATTTTATTACATGTTGATACGAATTTTGCAAATCGGAGAGAAATGAAATTCGATCACTATTCACTCGCCGGCGATGACTTTCCAGCGTTTTCAGGTTATGCTTTCCGGCAATTAAATAATTCTTATAACATTATTCATCCATAAAAGAGCTTAAATTCAGTGAGTGGATTATATTTTGAGAATTTCATATTATATTGAAGAGTATTAAATTTAAGTTTTTTTCATATGATTTAAGTTATTAGTTTGATTAATTGAGTTATATTAAATGTTTTCAGGATAGTTAATGATGATATATGTATTCGAAAATAAATACGTGTAAATTATTAATTGTGGATAAGAGAGATAGTTATGGGTAGTGCTAATAGATTAGTTTTTGAATATATATATAGTAAGTGTAGTCTTGAAGAGTTTGAGTACAATGGAAAAATAAATTTAAAGTGACAGATGTAGAATGAATGTATGTTAAATGATAATAGAAAGTAGAAAGTTTTTTTTTTATTGGAAATGAGACATTTATAATTATATGAATTGAAATAGTAAATTGACGTATTTAGTTATTTTCTTTAAATACATACACATGTTGAAGAAATAATGTTTTTTTATTTACAAAATGATGAGTGATTTTATATTTAAATTAATAGCAAATTAAAAAGAAAAAGTTTTAGAAAATTAGAATTTAAATCTGCAGGGGTGGCAATGCCAAATTCTAAAACTGCGTAGCAGTAGGGTGTGAATTGCAAATTTAGAAAAATATCCCAAAATTTGTAGAGACCTGAATGCAGATTCTAAAAATTATAGGATAGTCATAAATATTTCAGTTAAAGCATGATATTTAAGAATTTAGAAATCTTTAAAATTCTGAATTGAAATACTTGGGAAATTAGTTAAATTTTGAAGTATAATTTTATGAAAGGATGTTATATAGTATGTTATATAGAAAGTATGAGATTTTGAGATAAAAATATAAACTATGGATTATAGTGAGATGAAAAGTATTTTATTTTATGAATATTTTAGAAAGTCTTAGAAAGAGTAGAAGATTTATTTTTTTGGATAATTAGAAATATGTTTTAGTGTTTACTTACTGATGTTTATTTAGCATTTTATAGAATTTCTGAAAATTTTAGAGAATTTAGAAGAATTCAAGTTAGTTTCTTTTGTATTTCTCGAGGGTAAATAGATCCATTTGTTATACTTGTTTCAATTATTAAGATGTTTTAAAGGTAGTTTCAAAATGATTGGAGACATAAATTTTAGTTTCAAAATTAGTTTTGAGCAAAGATATAACACTTTTAAAGAAAGATTCATATTTTATACATATGAATTGTTTTCTATATTATTATAGATACATATTCTATCATTTTATAGAAAGTCTAAAAGCAGAACAATTATAATCATATTTTTTTATATAGTAATTTGATTTCAAAGATTTTTTAAAGTATTTGCAATTACTCTTTTAAATAATTATCATGGATTTCCAAGAATTCAGATGTTATGAGTTCCAGCTTACATAAGTTTCACAAAATTTGATAAATTTGCTTGAGAAGTAATGGTTTAGCATATGAAGCATATTTTGACAAGAAATCAGTTTTAGCAAAATAAGAAAGTTTAATTATATTATACTAAGCTAGTACCCAACTCACTTAGACAGTGAGACAATAGATTTCAGACAGAAAGTTATAAAGATAGAGACCTTTGGGGCCCGTTCAGACACATATAGAGGCTTTGGGCCGTGTGATCTGGGCGCTTTAGCCCTTTGGGGGCAGCTCTGTGCATGCGTCTGACCAGATAGTAGGCCTGTGCGATGTTAGATCTCGCCTGGTACAGATAGCTCTGCCTACGTGATGTAGATCTCACTAGGTATGAGATTCAGATAGCAGGCCTGTGCGATGTTAGATCTCGCCAGGTACAGATAGCTCTGCCTGCGTGATGTAGATCTCACCAGGTGTGAGATTCAGATAGCAGGCCTGTGCGATGTTAGATCTCGCCAGGTACAGATAGCTCTGCCTGCGTGATGTAGATCTCACCGGGTATGAGGAAATATAGATAGCTCTGCCTGTGCGATGTTAGATCTCGCCAGGCAAGATCAGACAGATTTAGGGGTACTTGTTTAATATAATAAAAAGAGTTTTAAATACGTTTATATGAGTTAGTTTGAGAAGGAAGCATTATTAGTAAAAGTTTCTTTTGCAAGAAGATTTTAAAGAAATTATGTTTTGTTTATTAAATAACTGAAATGATGATTTTAGCACATCATCATGAGTTTTATTTTATAAGAATGAGAAAATATGCATTCTTTTTACTGCTTTTAAAGAGTATTGAATCAAGCAATTTTATTTAAAAATTTTTAATTAAAAGTTATTTGTTTTGAAACTTCTATGAGAGATTTGATGATATTTTGATAAGTACGATAGATTTTTCTTAAGTATAAATATAATATGAGTTTCTAGTTAGAAATGTATTATATGATTTTATTATGAGATAGTCATAGTCATGCAATTTATGATTTGTTTAGAGAATAAATTTAGCAAATGATTGAGTATATAATGAGACGAATGTTATTTAAAAGTTCTATGTTATTTTAGTTCTTTTGGCATCTGTTTATACATTCTTTTAGAAAAGAAAGAGATGTAGTGATATATTTTGCAGTGTATATGAGATTAAATAAGGGTGGTTCAAAATAAAGGTACACAACTGATTTGCTTATATAGTTTAAGAATATTAAGTTATTTAGGTAAGTAAGTTGAAGAATTATATAAAGTATTTTCTTTACAGAGGGTTAATAAATTTTTATATTTGTATTATAAGAATGAAGTTTATACAGAAAGTTGAGAAGAAATAGTCGTTTGTACGTTATTTTGGAAAGAAGAGTATACTGGTTCCCTTTTAAAAGTAATTATATATTGTATTTTGTTTTAAGAAAAATGAGATTTTAAAACACAAAGCTTTATTCAAAAAATGAGTTGTATGAAATAAAGAAAGTAATATTTTATGTAATAAATTTTGTCCACTCACTGAGCCTTCAGCTCACTCTTTTCCTATTCTTTTTCCCAATCAGGTGCTATAGGTTTAGTGCTAAGCTATCTCTGATGCTAGGGGAGGCCACACGATGTATAATAATTTTTCATGCATTGAAAGTATTTCATTTTTTTATGTATTGTATAAGCTTTTAAATATTAAGTATGTTGAATATGACTTATTTATCTTTTAGTATGTTGTGGTTGATAAGGATGAAAGTCCCAAAAGAAGTTAGGATGAGGAATAGTTTAGTAGTGTATAAATATGTGTTTTTGCAGGGGGTTTTCTTCAAATTATAGGAGAAACTCTGCCGATTTTTCATTAAAATTTTCGGAGGATTTTTTTTTAGTATTTTACATAAAAGACCTGAACTAGAAATAATTTTTTTATGAATAATTTTATCAAAGCGACAGAGCAAAAAGTGTGAAAAAAATAGTTAATTAAAGACCGTTCTCTTAGTGAACAGTTTTAGGCACGATTTACCCGTGTAGCTAGGGGTGGGTCGTGTCAGGCTACTTCATAGTTTGATATAAACCTGTTCTTTTTTCAGTTCTGTTACTATAAAAGACGCTAAGGTCCATACACAATAGGCTAATAGCACAGCTAAAACTTATACACAATGAAGGATAAAACCTTGTTGACCGCATGAATAATTTGGTGGCAACAAGCTTGGAAGATGATTGAACACCTATGACTTAATAGCGGAAGAAATCTCGAATAAATTTGAACGAGCAGGATATTAATGCTTGATATCAACTTTACTAGATTATGGTGTATCATACCATTTGATTGTTTGACTTCTTAAGTCACTTGTATTATATGTCACAGAACCCAAGGTAATTTCATTGCCACATAAGAGATAAAAATTTTTATTCTTGAGCTGAGTTTATACAGTCTTAACAATTGATGTGTAAGCATTGCATTTAGTGAGGTCTATTTCAAATTTTAGATATATCGTATATGCTTTTGGTAGGGTTTAGGGTTTAGGGAGAGGGGAGAGAAAATTTTTCTCTCAATTAGGGTCACCGGAGTTACTGTTTACTCCGGCCAATTTGCGAATCAGCCTTTCAAATCTACATATGTTGTAGATCGGGATATCCTGAGACAAATTTTCTTCTAGGTCGCCCTCAGTTTCCAGCAGAAAAACGATTAAAATTGCAAAAAAAGGTTTCGGATTTCACTATTCATCATCGACGGCGGGCGAATGGGACGCCACCTTTGCCATCATCGTGTTGGTCTTGACTCGATCTATAAGTTTTTCTTCATCAGTACCACCAGATTCGCGCCGCAACACCTCCGTTCAAGGCCACAAAGTTACGAATTTTTTACTATTCACAGCCGCCTGCCGCTGTCACCGGCGAGTTGCATCTCACCTCCATCAAATTCTTGTAGATCAGGTGACGTTCTACAAGTTTTCCTTCATCAGCACCACCAGATTCGCGCCGCAACACCTCCTTTCAAGGCCTCAAAGTTTCGGATTTACTATTCACCGCCACATCTCACCGGAAAACGGCGAGTTATATCTCACCTTTGCCACCATCTAGTAGATCGGACAACACTGACCAACTTTTTCTTCTTGGCCGTCATCTGATTCCAACCAGAAACCCCTCAAATCGCCGCTTCTTCAATTCGGATTTTACTGTTCACCGCGGTGGTTACTATTCAATTACCGGAGACACTGTTCATAAGCCCACCCAGACTGTTCTTTAGGTTATTTCATGCAACTTTGCCTCTTGGTCAATTTCCTGATTCCTTGTGGATTATCGTTTTTAAAGAGGTAACAACGACTTTGGAAGCCAAGCCGCTTCGGTGCCTGGTTTGCTTTCGTTTTCCCATCTCTTTTTTATGAGTTTGCATTGTATTTGATTTGTAATTCACTTGATGGATCCATCCAAGACAACTACTGGCTCTTGGGCTGATAAAATCAAGATCACTGATTTGAGTACCCGATGCAAATTGAGTCCGGTTACTCCTAAGAAACCGGGTACAATCCTTGAGATTCCAGATGAGATTGTCGACGAGAATTTAGCCGAATGGCGTAGATGTCTTGTTGGCTTCTTTCCGGGATATGTGATGCCCTTCCATGCTGCATGTTCGATGGCGATGCGTGCATGGAAATCTAGTGGTCTTGAGGACGTCCGTTCCACGAATAAGGGATTTCTCATCTTTCGTTTTAGAACTGAGGATGAGGTACATGCAATCATTGCTCGCGGTCCTTGGATGTTTGGAGGTAAATTCATTTACCTGCAGCAATGGAATCCGCATCTGGATTTCAATCTTACAGCATTCCGGACACTACCAGTTTGGATCCGTTTGTATGGCCTGCCGTTTCCTTTGTGGACAGCCAAAGGCTTTAGCAGTATCTCCAGCATGGTTGGAGAACCTCAATCTTGTGATAAGGCGACTTTTGATCTATCTAGATTGGAGTATGCGAGGGTTTGTGTTCTTATTGATGCAAGACGCCCTCGAGTTAAGAACTTTGAGTTCAGGTGCAAACTCTCTCCAGAGCCCATTGAAATTCAAGTTGAATATGAGTGGACTCCAAAACATTGCCCCAAATGTTGCCAGTTTGGTCATCGTTGTCTAGAACCGGTAAAGAATTCAAGTCTAGATAAGAATGAGACTTCAAGGTCACTGATTGCACCAAAATAGTTACTATTCCAGAAATTTCTGCAGTGCAAGTTGAGCCCCTAAATCCTACTACAGTTCCGAGTGCAGAGTCAGTTTCAGATTTTGATCCTCCATCTCCTTTTGCGACTGACGAGGGTAGACTTTTGGGCACTATCAAGTGTTCTACAAATTGTGAGGCATCTATTTCTTCAGGGCGGATACCTCTTGAGTCTTCTCCCACTCGTTTTGAGCCTTTGAATGGGCTTAGTGAGGATGATCAATCTGATAGGATTGACCATACTCATTCGGACACCCCAGCTACCCCGGTAAAGAAGGGTAAGAAGAAGAAAAACAAGAAGGGTTAAAGCTCTTGTATTTTTATGTTTTAGACCGTTTGTGATCATTTCTCTTCTATGTTGTTAAGGCCGTTTGTGGCTTTTTTACTTTGTTTTAGGCTGCTTGTGGCTTTCATTTTCTATCTTTTTGTTGGATTGTATGTTTGGACTTTATGTCCTTTTGTAATTCTTGGGGTATGCCCCTTGGATTTTTTTACATTATAACTTTTTTGGATTTATATTACTAAGTAACTTTTCCAAAAAAAAGTATATGCTTTTGGTTGTTAAAGGCTAAAATGGAAACCATGGATATGCAAATTGGATATTAAGAACAAGAAGAGAAAGAAGAAGAAACTTGCATTAATCTCAATGGTGTATTACATGATACGATGACAAGCTTATGTATAGGCTCTTCTATGTACAAAAATGAAAAGACAAAAATGATAAACAAAGGAAGTAAATAATTACAAATAAATAATGATGATTGATTGATTATATGCCTAAATCAAAGGTGATTATTGATTGTATACTTAAAGTAAGGATGATTGATATCAATCATATACTAAAAACATGGGCAATAATATGAGGGATAACTGATATCAATCATATGCTAAAATCATGGACAATAATATATTCTAACATTGGAGAAATCGCATGGCATGTGTTAAGAAATCCAACATACATGGTATTGGAATTTACGAGGAAATGGGGATAGAGCCAAGAAGAGTTATACTTCCCCATATGAATGGTCCATGTCTGCTTTAGGTTGTTCAGTTATGCAGGCTTTTTATTTTTTTACATCTTACTTATTTGCAATGATTGTGTTTCATGTGCTTGAGGTCATAAATTACTTAATAATAAATTTATATTACATTAGATAATCTTTTTCCTTGATGTGGGCTTCTTATTCACTTTTTATACTGTGTTTATTTCAAACAGATATTTCAAAAGGCAGTCTTTTTATGTTGAGCTCTTTTCAAATGATGACCAAATGGAGGCCCTTTTGCTCGTACGTTTCTGAAAGGAGCTAGTCAGTTGCTCGGGATACATATTTATGGGATGGGTGACAGAACATATGCCTTGGAAATGGCTAAGCTTCTTGATCCGAAAAAGGAATATTTCGATTCCAGGGTGATTTCAAGGGATGATGGCACCCAGTGACATCAAAAGGCTCTTGATGTGGTGCTAGGTCAAGAAAATGGCATTTTAATTCTTAATGACTCAAAAAGATGTGTACATTTTGCAACTAGCTTTATTTCATATGTGTTTTATACTAAGTAAATTTGTAAAGAAGTGTTATTTTGGCAAATCAGTACCTTTATTCATGTGTTTTTCATTTATTATTTCAGGTATGGGCTATGCATAAAGATAATTTGATATTGATGGAGAAATATCTTATTTTTTGCCTCAAGTTGTCAGCAATTTGGTTACAAATTCAAATCTCTTTCTGAATTGGAAAGGAATGAAATTGAGCTAGAGTGGGTGCTTGCATCCATCCCTAAAGTTCTTAAGTAAGTTCATTATGCGTTTTTGAGGTGTAACACTTCTCAAAATTTTATTGATATTAATTGATATTCTTTGTTTTGTGAACCTATTGATTGTAAACCTCATTGTAGGAACTTGGGGAGGATCTTGCTAGGAGAGATTTGAGGCAGCTAAGATGTTTATCAGATAATTGAATGTCATAATTGCGATTTGGGATTTATGAACCCTTCGTGAGTTGTGTAATATTTTTGCACATCATGTCCTTCTCTAACTATCTTATTTGATTCCATATTTTTTCTTTTGTTCTATTTTTATGTGTTTTTTATCTATGTATTTATTTATTTATTTGATATTCTCAATTCAGTTAACTGAAGTCCTTTTTTTTTTGTGGTTTGTGCACTAGTTATGCAATGGTGCTCTTATAATTGCATTGTCTTGGAAGGTTTTAAAAATGGTTCAAAAGTCAGTCTTGAAGGGCTATAAAATTGTCTTCAACCATGTTTGTTCCATGTTTGTTCTACCAACTATATTCACCTTCAAAAATTTGATGCGTTCTGGAAGTTTTGTGAAGAATCTACTTGAAAGTATGGATATATATATATGAAGTTTTTGAATCATACCTTCGTTTCTCTTCTTTTTGGTTTGTTTAAGAATACTTTTTTTTTCTTATATAAACCAAGAATACTATTTTTTTCTTATATAAACCTATGCAATCCTTGGCATAATTCATATAAATCTGCACGCTAAATGTTTAGAAGTTTCTTCTTTTGGTGTTTTTCATCATATTTTACATTTAAATGTCATGATTGTTCTTTGTATTTATCCAGTAAGGTTAAGGAAGGCACCTTCTTTATTCCATTATTAATTTAGGGAGAGGAACCTAAGGGTTGGAAAACATGAAAGAATTGTAAATTGTAGTATTTACAATGGAGCTTCGTTTGCTGTAAGTTATATGAATTATCGATTGATAAATGGGATAATGTCACCCTATATTTAGGCGAAATTACGCGCTCGGTCACATTTTGTAAATTTTATTGGTACCTACCCCTACCTTTTCAAAAAAATCATCATGGACCATCATTCTGTTAGTTTGGTTGTTAGATGATGCCACTTTTCCATTCATTTAGTTAAACCTAAATTTCAAAAAGCATATGCAAAAATTAAATAAAAATTAAAGACATGAAATGACTGATTTACCCCTAATATTATTATAAATCAGTCAAACATTACAACAAATCAATAGACTAATAATTTGAAGAGGGGCAAATATGGAACTTCACATTGCAATAGCTCCCAAAATCTGCAACTCACAACATTAGCAACCATGGCTGCTTCCTTTCCAAAACACAGAAGAAAAAAAGCGATTAGGATGAGTTACCTTTTTTGCTTCTTTTTTCTTGTTTCCAGTGTGTTAGTTTTCAATTTGCACAAGTTGTTTTATATAATGAAACTCGGCTAGTAACTAATTTAGTAAATAAAAATATGAATTAGGAGGAAAAACCAAGTAAACTAAGCTTGATGTCACGACCTTAGAGTTTTGCGCAGCTGCTCGTGCGGCACTTAGGCAACTTGAACCTGAAAGTTGCTAAGTAGCCTAGAAGTTTGCTTCTCGCTCAAGGAGAAGTTAGGACCGTTGAGCTAAAGAGCTTTAGAGGCTACAAGAGAAGAGAAGAGAACTTAGAGGCAATTGTTGCTAAACAAGAAAGCTTTGTATTACACAAGAGAACTCTTACAATGCTTTATGTTGTATTTGCTTGGTTTTGTGGGATTGGCTTGGATTTTCTGGGATTTGTGGGATGGTTTGCAAATGAGCCTAAGAGGGGTATTTATAGTAATCCACCTCCTCAATGGACGGCTAGGATTTGTTACATCCGACGGTCCTAATTTACCATCTAGAATTGTCTCCTAAAATATCTAGATATTTATCCTAAAATATCTTAGATATTTCCAAGGAAGGTTCTAGCAACTTTGACTTGCTAGAGAATTCTAGAATGGGCTAGACGTTCTAGGACCTTCCGTAGCCTGCCACACTCTTTCGCAATCTTCTTGAGTATTCTAGAGTCTTCTAGTGCCTTCCGCAAGCATCTTATGACTTCCGGATCCTTCCGGATCTTTTCGGAATGTCCTAGAACGTTGCGGAACCTTCTAGAAGATTTCGGATCACTGCGCCTACTCTTTGCGCCATCGAGTTCCTCTCGACACGAGGATCCCAAATTACCATAACATTTGCCCTGAATTCCCATTCCTTGGCGTTCTTCTGAGCAAGCTTGGCGTGAAACAGTGCCCATGTCGCGCGGGGTGTGACATCCTCCCCCACCTAATTTCGTGACGCGCTCGTCGCGTCGTTGAGGATGTGTCTTTGGTTGCGGGTAGGCGATCTTCCTTCCATGTTGACGCTTCCCTTTTGCGTGCTTGGATGGCTTCTTGGTTGCCTTCTCTGGTTCTACGATCGTGGGTGGCATCACGCGGTGAGGCGCTATGGATGGAGGTTTGGCATCGGGCTCTAGTTTCATTTGGTGAGCCTCTTGCCTTGGCGGTAGCCTCCTTAGTAGCTTTTGGGTAGTAACATCCTTGTATTTCTCAAGGATGGCCTGGACTTGCCTTAGAATTGGATCCTTGGCAACGACGGTGTCCTCCCCATCATTTACTTCTCGAATGGTGGCAAGGAAGCTCGGATCTTCCTTTATTCCTTGCTTGAGTTGTAGTGCGGACATCATCTTGCTCTCGACTTTGGTTGCACGTTCCGCCATGACCATGCATGATTTGCTCCCATCGAGGATGTTGAGGGAGTTAGATGCTGGTATGGGGAAGGCATGGGCTTGGTCGAAGAACTCCATGCCCAACACTACTTGTAAGTCGTCCATGGAGACGATGGAGAAATCAAGTTTTCCGCTCCATGCACCCAATTGCGTTGGTGTCGCTTTGGACACACCTACTATAGCTTTGGCGGGTGAGTTTACCGCCTTGATGGTACCTCCTCCATTGGTATATTTGAGGTCTAACCGTTTGGCCTCGTCTTCCGAAATGAAGTTGTGCGTGGCTCCCGTGTCAAGCATCGCACGTATGTCTTTGCCATTGATTGTGGCGCTTACATACATAAGACCCTTTTGCATAGGTGTGGGTCTTTTGAGTGCGCCAATCGTGCAGAGAGAACCCATCCCCGCTTGCGGTTCTTCACTGTTCACGCCCTCATGTTGAGCGGCAAGGGCGTTAAGAGTCTTCCTCTTTGGGCAATCCCAAACCCAATGAGGACCATCACATATACAACAAGGACTTTTAGGTTTAGGGGCTTCGAACTTACCTTTGTTAGGCGTATCTCGTTTGTCCCCTCCGAAAGCCTTGCGTGCACCACCATCCCTTCGGTCATGTCCTTTCTTGGCATTCTGCTCTCTCCCACCTTTCCCATGGTTGGGCTTCCTTTCCTTGGATTGGGACGTGTAGTCAACGAGGGATTTGGTTATGGCTATGGCGTCATCAAGGTTTTGCACGCCACGCCTCTCAAGCTCAACCCTTGCCCAATCCTTGAGCCCATCAAGAAAGTAGAAGAGAGAGTCTTTTTTGGACATACCTTCGATTTCAAGAATGATAGTGGTGAAATCTTTGATGTATTCGCGAATAGTGCCGCTTTGCTTCAAACGGCGGAGGCGACCCCTTGCCTCCTTTTCCGCATTGCTTGGAGAGAAATGTTTCCATAGCTTTCTCTTAAAGTCCTCTCATGTGCGAAGGACGACGATGCCTTTGCCCGCGTCGCCATGCTTACGACACCACCACAATTGGGCTGCATCACGAAGGAAAGTAGGCACAATGCCTATTCTTGAAGCATCATCATAGACACCTTTCGCCTCGAAATATTGCTCCAAGCCGAATAGGAAGTTTTCTACTTCCGTGGCATTGCGAGTGCCGTGGTATGTGGCGGGAGTTGGCACTTGCATGTTGCTTAGCCCACTAGGACTTGAGTAGGAGGGGCTAGCACGTTCGCAACAGTGCTTCTCCCATTCCATGCGTGATTCCTCCATTTCCGCACGGATTGCCCGCAACTCACGCTCCACAAAGCTTCGTAAGCTAGCGAGCTCTCGTGTGAGGTTTTCACTAAACTTGAGTATTGTGGACTTTGTTGCTTGGGTGATCTCTCCATAATCCGTCTCTAAGCCTTCGATACGATCGGAGAGGCCCTCGATAGTATTGTTCATACTCGAAATAGTTTGCTCTACGATAGCAACACGAGGCTCTAAGGATTCCGAGGAGGGAGCTTTGGACTTACCTCGTTTTCCTTGTGCACGTCGTTGAGGTTGCTCCTCTCGTCCACGAACTTGTTCCTCCATGGTCACTTCAAGGTCAGATGCCATGCTCTTGTGCTCGAACTGTGCTCTGATACCAACTATCACGAGCTTAGAGTTTTGCGCAGCTGCTCGTGCGGCACTTAGGCAACTTGAACCCGAAAGTTGCTAAGTAAGCCTAGAAGTTTGCTTCTCGCTCAAGGAGAAGTTAGGACCGTTAAGCTAAAGAGCTTTAGAGGCAACAAGAGAAGAGAAGAGAACTTAGAGGCAAGTGTTGCTAAACAAGAAAGCTTTGTATTACACAAGAGAACTCTTACAATACTTTATGTTGTATTTGCATGGTTTTGTGGGATTGGCTTGGATTTTCTGGGATTTATGGGATGGTTTGCAAATGAGCCTAAGAGGGGTATTTATAGTAATCCACCTTCTCAATGGACGGCTAGGATTTGTTACATCCGACGGTCCTAATTTACCATCTAGAATTGTCTCCTAAAATATCTAGATATTTATCCTAAAATATCTTAGATATTTCCAAGGAAGGTTCTAGCAACTTTGACTTGCTAGAGAATTCTAGAATGGGCTAGACATTCTAGGACCTTCCGTAGCCTGCCACACTCTTTCGCAATCTTCTTGAGTATTCTAGAGTCTTCTAGTGCCTTCCGCAAGCATCTCATGACTTCTGGATCCTTCCGGATCTTTCTGGAATGTTCCAAAACTTTGCAGAACCTTCTAGAAGCTTCCGGATCACCGCGCCTACTCTTTGCGCCATCGAGTTCCTCTCGGCACGAGGATCCCAAATTACCATAACACTTGCCCTGAATTCCCATTCCTTGGCGTTCTTCCGAGCAAGCTTGGCGTGAAACAGTGCGCATGTCGCGCGAGGCGTGACATTGAGTTGGAATTGTTTCAAGTTTCTCTACTCCTTGCTCACATTCACATGTCTCCAATCATTTTACATTTTGACGAAACCTTTACCGTACGATTCAGATGAGTAGTCATCAGTGGTAGCAACGCGATAAAGCATTATACTGTGTCTCTATCACCACTAGTGTCATCAACCCCTCATCATCGATCTTATTACCACCAGTCCTATCCCTTTGCTGCATCACCACCATCACTCCCCCATCACCATCACAATTTGCCTGTGCATCATAATCATCAGCACATCATCATCACGCCCTCATCCCACAACAACTAAAGCCAACCCATACACTAGCAGCCATCGTGTCAACACCAAAAAATTGGGGAAAAAAATTAACCCATAATACAACAAAACTAGCTTCATCACCACCATAGTTTCCATTGCCTTTGGATCATAATCGTTGCCACATCACAACCACTATTAAAGCCAACACATAGACCAACAACCACATCAATACCAAAAATTGAAAAAAAAAATCCAAAACTCATCTTCCTCATCAACATCCCATGGATTATCAAAATCAAACAATAGCCACTAACATCTTCATCCTTCATCTTTGTCTTCATCGATTTCACAACAGAGGTGGAGATTCAGCGAATGGTGTAGGCAATAACGGAGGTAGAGGAAACCATGGGTGGGGTTATTTAGGTTCATGGTGGGAAACGATGAAGAGAGAAAAAGACAATGAGAAAAGGTGGTGGCTGTTGGTGCAGAGACATACGTGGAGAAGAAAGAGGAAGAAAAAGGGAGAAGTGGGGAGAGAAAAGAAAATTAATTTTTATATTATAACATTAAAAATGTTAAATAACCATTATAACCCTTTTATTTCAACTTATTCACAATTATTTAATGGTTAAACAAATAAAAGGATGGTCCATGATGATTTTTTAAAAGATAAGGGTAGGTGCTAATAAAATTTGTAAAAGGTGTTCGAGCATATAATTATGCCTAAATATAGGGGTGGTCTGTGACATTTCTCCATTGATGTATATACCATTGAACCAAAAATAATATTGGGGCACTATTTAATATATTAACTATATATAGTCGTAACTATGTGAATTAAATTTGATGTCTCTTTAGGGATTAGTTCAAGTATCTTAGTAGTGTTATTTAGAGTTGATTAGTTTGGGAAGTTTTAGTTTCTTATTTGATGTTATTATAACAAAATTTCATTTATTATCTTTTGTTTAGGTGGCACCAAATTTGAAGCTATAATTTTTTTGGTAATTCCTAAGTTTTATGTTGCATTGAATATGACTATGCGTTTGGAGCAAATAAGCTATGGTCTTATGTAAGGAGATACTGTAAATTGGCTACTGATGTAGCATGACTTATTTTGTTGTCAGGGTTATTATAGTCTTTTATTCTTTGTTTAATTAGGGTTCATTTATTTAGGAAATTATTAGTTTAGAGATTTTGACTCAAAGAGAGATTTTGACTTATTCTAATTTGACTCAAATTCCCAATATATCTTGGTTAGTATAAATATAAGTTTTCATTATTATGTTGTTATATATTATTCAGATATTGATTATTTGATATATTGAAGAATTATACGGATAGATTATTGGTTGATTGTGTGTGAGTCTGAGTTTTGGTTGTCAAATTGATTTTTCTTGATTTTGGTTGTTTGTTGTACGATTTCCGTGTCAAATTAGTATCAGAGCCTAGCTTCATTTTCTGCAAAACCATCCCAAATCCCATAAGCCCTAAATACACAAAACTCTAAACACAATTACTGTTCGTCATTGTTCACCATCGGATTTATTGTTCACCACCGGTCATAAGTGAATCACCCATCAACTGATACACCAAATCGTAGATCGAGCCACCCCCATCATTCTTTCCTTCATCACCATCCCCGAAATCTCATCAGGAAGCCTTCAAAATACCCAAAATTAGTTTCAGTCACTACAACATAAACCACCATCCTCCACTGCCCGTGAGCCATCATCGCTACTGTCAAACACTTTAGAAGTCATCGTCTAACAAAGCCTACTCGTCCCCTCCAGTCGTTCATCATCGAAAACTTACCGTCTAGCACTGAAACCATTCAGACCCACGTCTCCTCCACCCTAAGGCTAAGCGTCACCATCCCATGGCCATGTCACGATCGCAAGTCGTCGATCTACAACCTGGGTAGCTCGTCGTTGTCGTTCGATCTTCGAAATTTGCTACATGCGCCACACGCGTCGCCGCCTGAGAGTACTTTGGAAGTTTGAGGTTAGGGACTTCTTTGTCATATTTTAAAATTGGTTGATATTTTTTATTAGGGGCTTTCAGTTAATTTGCCATTGAATCAAACCTAATATCTTGGAAACCCACCCACTTTGCATAATTACACCTCTGTCTGAACTTTTAAATTTTTGTCGTTTACTTAACAATCTCCAATTGTTAACTAAATAGGGATAGATCAACGAGTGCCTCAAACTAGTCCTTTAGTAATTGTCAAGGTAAAAGGCATATCACTACTTGTTGTCCTAGTCGTACCATGACCATAGGGTATGACCTTAGTGAACCAACATATGAGAATCTTCAAGCAGAGGTCTTAGAACCATTAGAGGAGAATGAAGATTTAGGATTAGGTGACATTCATGAAGAGGAGTTTGATGAACCATTGTTAGTTGTGCATTGTATTTTGTCCACTCCAATGGTATCTGATTCTTAGAAGAGAATTAATATTTTTTATACTTTAGTCCCCCTTAAGAATCAGTTATGTAACTAGTGATTGATGGAGGTAGTACCTTGAATGTCATCTCTAAGGCTACAATTGATAAGTTTAAACTCACTCAAGAGCCTCACCCTAATCCTTTCTAAGTAGCTTGAGTCAATAAAACAACCCTACTTGTCACTCATAGCTGTCTTGTTCCTCTTAAGTTGTGTTCTTAAAATGAAAACATCTATTGTACATGTTACCCATGTATGTAGCTCATATCCTTATGGGTAAACCTTGGCTTTATGACCATGATGTTATAAACTATGAGAAAGAAAATGCCTTTGTGTTTACTCTTTGTGGTAAACCTATTACTTTGAAACCAATCAAACCTACCGACAATTGTAAGATTTCAACTAGGGTTCGAAAAGATAAGCCAATTCCAAAACCTAGATCCAATACTTTAGAACCTAAGAAACATAACTTGAATGTTATAGCCTTAACTCATTTTATGAAAGAAAGCCAAGAGACTAGCGTTGCATACACTTTGGCTCTAAAAGAGCAATCACCAGAGTCTAATTTAGCTTTCCCCCTAAGATAGGTGAACTTTTAGAAAAATTTAGTGATGTAGCCCTTGAGGGCCTACCAAATGAGCTAACACCTATGGGAGACATTCAATGTGCCATTGACTTATTTCCAGGTTCACAATTTCCTAACCTTCCACATTAGAGGATGAACTCTACTAAAAGAGTTGAGTTAAATAGATAGATAGAAGGTCTGTTAGAGAAAGCTTTCATTCGTCATAGTCTTAGTCCTTGTGCACTCCTAGTGTTACTCACCCCTAAGAAAGATAGATCTTGGAGAATGTGTGTAGATAGTAGAGCCATAAACAAAATTACCATTAAGTATAGGTTCCCCTTACCTAGACTTGAGGACATGTTAGATGAGCTAATTGGTTCTCCAAGATAGATTTGAGGAGTGGTTATCACCAAATTAGGATTAGAGCAGGTGATGAGTGGAAAATCATTTTTAAATCCCCTGATGGATTGTATTAGTGGCTAGTCATGCTTTTCGGTTTGTCTAATGCCCCTAATACTTTTATGAGAGTTATGAACCATATGTTATGACTCTTTATAGGGAAGTTCCTTATAGTTTATTTCGATGATATTCTTACATATAGTAAGAGTAAGCTTGAACATTTAGGCCACTTTAAGGAAGTTTTTCGTGCCCTTAGGAATGAGAAAATGTACATCAATCTTAAGAAATATTCTTTCATGCAGTTGCAAGTCTTTTTCTTGGAATTCATAGTTTCTTCTAAAGGTATTAAAGCTAATCCTAGTAAGGTAAAAGCTATTACATCTTGGCTTACACTTAGGACCACTACAAGAAAAATGACCATATTTGGCGGTTTTTGGCCACCAAATATGTATATATTTGGCGGTCTTAAAAGCGCCACCAATGGCACCGCCAAATATAGTTTTAACTATATTTGACAGTCTGTAAACCGCCAAATATGCACCTAACTATACCTGGCGGTTTTTGACCGCCAAGTATAATAGGTTTAAAAATTAAAAAAAAAATACTTGACAGTTTTTAACCGCCAAGTATAATAGTTTCAAAAATTAAAAAAAAATAATATATGATCATTCTTACATAGCTTATTCTTCATTGAGGCTATCAAGTTCTACAATAATTTAAACCTGCACAATAGGAATGGAGCTAAAATAATTTAGCAACTTGCCATGGTATCAAATGCACCTTTTTGATCAAAGAATTTATGAATAAGTTTAGCTAACATCTTAGATACAACCCCAATCAAATACTCCTCCTTGCTAGAAGATATATCAGATAAGCGAAACCCAGAAGCTTTAGATTTTTCCTTTGCTTTAGTCCTTTGGTCATCAACACTAACATTCAACTTTAAGCATAGACTCTCTAGATGTACAAGATGATCTGCAACCCCAGGATCTGTGGGGAAGTACTTGTCCTTAAATGCTTTAGCACATGCACTGACTGCATTTCAAAGATTGGTATTTGCTGTAGGAATTTCTACTGAACTTGGAGGTGAACCAACATTTATTGATATAGGTACAATTTCGATTGCACTAACAATAAATTTTCCATAAGGAGAAAATTGCTGCAAATAATAGTGTCAATAACATCCAGTACTAGAAGTGAAAATTGAAGGCAGAAAGACTTTTGGATACTACTAGCCATAATTTCCAGAATTCAGCATGCCTCAATGTGTAGACTACAAAATATTTAAAAGAATATATTCACAAATATGATACAAGAATAGAGGGATGAAGTCTGATAAAACAGGCAACATCAACAATACCAGTTTCCTCAGGAAATAAGAATGAAAAGTTACAAAGAGAAAGTCCTAATAATCAAGTTCTTTCTTTGCAGTAGGTAAAAGACGAGGACAGTAATTGATTCTACAAACTCCGAAATAAGATTTTATCTCGCAGAAAGTACTAAATCATAAAAAACCAAAGATCAAAGCATGGAGAAAGATTTTATCCTGCAGAAATCTTTTGATGCTTGAGGGGCATTAATCTGTTCAAGATCTAAGCTTAAAAATGCTACAAAGCCCACAAAAATCCATGTATATGAGAAGGAAAAGAAAGATCTAAATGCAAAATTGTGACTAACTCACTAGGCTAGTAATTATACTACAATAGTGAGCAAGCAATGGTGATACCTTCTTATTGACTAATGCTTGACTGCAATCAAATTCATGCAGGTCCAGAACCCAAAAAACTCCAAATTTGTCGGCAAAACAAACATGCTTACCATCATTGCTAATGGCAATTGCAGTCACTCTCTTCTCTGAGCTCCTGTTACATTCACAATCATTGAGTAATTTTCAGTTAAAAAACCTTCCACAGCAAAGAAACTAAATGCTGAAGATGCAATAGTTAGCGGTGTCACGCTGCCAGAATATTTAATTCTACTAAGGATGCATCCATTGCCAAGTGTGCAAATTGCTTCGTGCATATCAAATAAAAAACACATGTTAAGGAATTAATACAAATGGTAAGGAATTAATAAGCTAGGGTCACTGCATGGTGCAATGGTATAAATCTTGGACTAGTACCCTCCCAGGTTGTTGCGTACTAGTAACAATCCAGAGACAATCACGAAAATATATTAATCCCCAGATATTAAATTTTAAATTTTGTACAAAAGCTATACCACCCTTTGCAATATCCTTGATTGTAATTACAACACAGAAACTTAATCGAGTATTGTAGAATCTTTAAAATAATAAAGCCGACGTGGAATACAACAATGCAAAAATTAATGAAAGTTTAAAAGGTAAGATTTTTTAGCAAAAGAGAAACTAGATACCTATTTGTCAACAAAGCTAATCGTAGCATGCAATTAATTAATTAGCAAAAGATGGCCATGGCACCATCAGAGAGAATTTCAAACAGTGAATTTTAAGCTGATTTGGAATAAAATGGCACTCTCAATGGCCTATATAATTAGTCAGATTGACACACCTACAATGTATGCAACTTTATGTCTTTTTCAAACTATTTAAATAGAAAACAAAAAACAAAAAATAAAAAACTTGTGCAAATTAATGAATAGAAAACCCCATCAAAAGATTCAGACGATAACTTGGAAACATGGGAAATTGTTATCTACAAGTAGAAGCATCGTGGACTATACAGTGTTATAGATGTGATTGAAATCACGAACAAACTCATCAGGGACAACTATGAGATATTTATAGTTACTATTTATTCAAGCAAATAAAAGGGGTTACTTTTAATTTGCATTTGCATTTGCAACATTAATGGCTATGGCTGCTCTCTTCATTTTAGTCAACAATGGTCTGCTATAAATATGTACTGGTCTGGTCGACAATGATCTTTGATAGTCTTCTCTAGCTCTCTCTCTCTTATGTATAATATTTTCAAAAAAACATGCTGCATTCATAGATAAGAATAATATTTGCTTTCTAGGATTTGACACGTAATATATATATATATTTTGAGTGTGGTATATATTTTTCATGATAAATATATGATGATAAAGGACAGATGTTGCATGCTTCTTGGGTCGAGAGGTGGCTGATTATATGGACAAATTATAATGGAGGTTAAGATCGAGAGCAGATGATTGAGTGTGGATGATGAGGATAAGCTAGCGTGTCTGAGGAGGCTAAGCTAGCGTGTCTGAGGAGGCTAAGCTAGCGTGTCTGAGGAGGCTCCACTAGCTATGCTGATGACTTAGTCTCTTACATGCCAACTTATAATTGCTTTCGTCGCAAACGTGTTTGAGCCACAATTGAAAATCAAAAACATAGCTGATGCATGATAGATAATTAGTGAACAAAAAAGAATAATCCATGCAAAACCTGATGACATGAGCATAACTATAAATATCACTTGAAATTTTGAATTTAGAATCTTTAAAATAATAAAGCCAACGTGGAATACAAGAACTTGCATAGAACACATACATTGCCAAGAGACAGCATACCGTATCTTGACAATGTGATAATGTGATTCACGTCCCAGCACCACCACGATTCTTTGCTCTACATCCTGAGAATTATGTATATGATAACAAACAGAAAGGACAGGCAGCACACCATCATACAAGATATACCAAGTAAGAAGCTGATGGCCGTAGATATATTGCAAAAGAGAGAATGAAATAAATAGCAATGCTAACAAATAATACTCTAATATTGCATTAGTTTCAAGGTGTGGGATAAAAGAAGACAGCATAAAGCTTACTTTATTGCATCCCTGCACATACGACTGATATCATCCTTGACAGAGCCCAATCCATGGCCAATATAATATCCATTTTTCATTCTTTCCTCAATTTCTGCACCCTGGTCGACAAAGAGAGAATAATAAATGAGGACTTTTAAAAATATGTAGCCAAACACCAGCAGAAAGTGGTGGACAAATCTAATCTAGCAGAAAGTGGTGCACATAAAAGTCAACCAATAACATCAGCAAAAGACAAAAATGGAACCCTTTAGTTGGCTAAAACAAGACAAATGATTCTCATAACAAATTTTCACGTTGCTCCACCATTATCAACATATTTGAAGTAGAATTCGAGAAATTTGAATGAGAATTGCGAACTTGGCTTTTACTAAATTATCAAAACAAACTTCAACAGAACTAATTCCCCTAATTTTTCTTCTTTAAATGCAGTATATTTACTAGACAAAAAGAGCTCACAATTATCTGTTTAGATACCCTAAAGGGCTTAGGATTACCTGTTCCGATACCCTTTCCCTCAACAACTGGCTGGCATAGTTTCCCTTCCCAAAAGCATCAAACGATAACATGGTGCCCAACAGGCTGTGAATAGCCGTCAGTATATTAACAAAATCGAGCTTAAGACTTACTTGTATCTTGGTCATGTTTTCAATTAGATTGACCTACCACAAGCGAAGAAGGAAAAAAAGCAGAAAGCAAGGGACTAAGAACGACAAACACAAATGATGCAAGCAGAAGTAGCCTAATTTTGCTTAAATAATTCGAATTGAATTTTGTGCAGTTACCAATCAAGCATTATCATACCAAGTATGTAATTTTTGCAGAACAGGACCGGTAGGGATGTTGACAAAGATCATAAAGAATCTTCTCACGGACCTAAGGTAGAAAATTCAAAATAAAAATAACATTGGTCATCATAGTCCAAAACATCAAATCTAAGCATAAAGATGTTGCACCTTTACATACCTCTTGGCTGCACTCTTTATCCATGAGTTCAAACAAAATATCCCATGTAACAACATGTAAAACAGAGAAAAATATTGAGATCATAGTTAAATGAAGATACCAGGAGCTTCTTTCATTAAAATCAGAGTTTGAGCCAAAACATCCAAGAGATCGAAAATCATTGTGGTTTTCTTGGATTAGAGACAAATGGAGAAAGCTCTTCACTTTTCCTGAAATTAATGAAGAATGTAGAGCATAAATAAAAGCCAAAATACAAAAAGGAAAAAAAATTAAAGATGGAAAAGAACAGAAAAAGGGAGTCCAATGAAGAACGGCAAAGTTGAAGAATAACTTGCTGCAGGACCAAACTGACAAGACCCTCTCAAAGATTGCAGAACCAAACCAAGTAAAAATTTTCTACTCGTGTAATTGAAGGAGATTGGAAACATCTATTCCAGCTTAAAAAGCACAAAGCAGTCTCAATCAAATGAAAAATAGCATCTCATTATGACTACCTTGGGCAGAAAAAAGTCGACGGTATTCTCCCTCATGCCTTCAAACTCGAAGCAAGGAATTCTTCCATCCTCTTATATCCACTTTCAGATTTATTAATGGCCCATCGCCTTATACAAGCATCCTTAGATACAATTGAAGAGAACTTTTGGGCATCAAATACTTTTGATCATTGGTACAAAAAGGAATAATTGATTCGCTGAATCTTTCTTATCCACACTTTCGAAATAGAGGAAGAAGAAGATGGACTAGACTCAAGAGCCGACGATGCTGGACGAGGGCTTGGCGAGTGGCTACGATGGAATGAAGTGGAGGAGGATGAAGCTTGGAGGATGGCGGAGCTTCAAGGGTTAAGGGCTTAGGTTTGCCGTTTTGGGAGATTAGGGTTGATTGGAAGAATTTTTTTTATTATATACTTTATTAAATTTCAAGGAAATCCCCATCTATTAAAACTTATCAAAATTGTCTCTAAGAACTACATAAATATCCATATATTTTATAATTTTTCATATATTTTATAATAGAGAATAAGACAAAAGACTTTTTACTGTACAAGCTTGTGTATAGACTTGTCACAATCTAAAAATATGATAAATATATATAAAGTCAAAACAAGGAGTGACAAGTATGAAAGAAATGTGAGTTTGACTTTGATACTAATGTTATATTTCTCACTTTTTAAAAAAACTGTCAAATAAAAAAAATACAAAGTGATAAATATATGAAAATTTCTTGTAGTGGACCCTGTTTGAAATTCGTAGTTTCCATGGGTTAACGGAGATTCATTAAAGAGTTTTATTAGATATATGCCCTAAGAGTGATAGATATTTTCTGTAAATTTGTAGTAACATCATTAATAAAAAAAGTTGTTATTTTACCCAAATATGATTGTATCAATGACTAAAGACTTCAGAGCTTATCTATTGATAAAATTCTATATATATGAGACATTGAATTTTATCATAGGTCAAACTAGTTCACAACCTATAAACAATAGTTGGACTCTTTGTCTGGACAAAGTTGTTGCGTAGTTTGTCTTCAATGGGAAATTTGTGAGTCTCTAATCATTTGAAGTGGAGACTTCAGGACAAAGACACTTATGTATTATGAATGCACTGAACATGACCACATGGAATTATATCATTTGGTGAAAATACCGTGACCAAATGAAAATTACCACAACGGAGCACTAAAGATATTCATATCTTAATCCTGAGTGGTAGTGTACCTCTAGTAAGCAGGCTATGGTTGTTGACTAGAGTAAAAAGTGAGATCTAAATAAAGGTCAATACTTTAGCTAGTTGGGATTATAAGATTTGTATATTAGTATATATAGAATTCATAACTCCTAAGGGATTGCATAATATCACTTTGATGGTTTTACAAGGTTTTAAGTGATAAAATCTTGGTGTGTTTAATGAAAATTATTCATTAAACTAAGAATTATTTGAAAAAATCTTAAATGACTTAAATAGTATAAAATTGGTATTAAGGGATCAAGATGTTATTAGAGGGGTAAAACGATAATTTAAATTAGCTCCAATTATTGGTATTCCATAAAGGGTATTTATGTAAACTTGTTGCTCAATGGGTAAAGCTTTAAAAGAATATAATTTAATTAGATTAAATTATTAAGCTTTCTGCAAAGAATATTTAATTTAGGGGTGCAACTTTGGCCCTATAGTAGAATAGACCAAAGTTAATAAGTAGGGCTCACTGCAATTATGAGATGATAGGGTACTAGGCCTAACTTATTGGAGTTTGTAACCAAATATTGCCATCAAGATCTCCTTGATAGCTAGTTATTTAAAAGGTATCTGAATTGAATTGGACTAATAGAAATTAATTTATTTAATTTAATTTGGCTTATTGAAGAATGAGGCCCATATATTAAATCAAATAATTAAACAAATCCAATTAGGCCTTTTATTTAATTAATAGAGATTAATTAAATAAATTGGGCTAAGTTAAAGAGTTTAAATTAAAAGCCCAATATAAGAATTGAACTTTTATAAGGTATCCAATTTCTATAAGGATTCTATGAGATTAGAGGTCTAATTGAATTAGAACTTAGAAATTCCAATTGGACAAGGACATAGAAATTCCAATTGGACAAGGACATAAATGACTATATAAGTCAAGTTATAGGGTTTCAAAAACCCTAATATGCCCTAGAAGACAAAAAAGGTCAAACGTCCCTGCCCTACCTTGAGATTTGCGCCAAACAAGGCATCCTACCCTGTGGCTTATGCAATTGACATTCGGGCATTCCTTGGGTGACGTTTGAGCTACATGTAATGCCATTTGATCTTTTTGTTCTTTGATTTCAGAGTTGGTCTAGTATCGATTGATGTCCACACATCTAATTTCAGTGCCTTACAGTCATACCTCGAACCCAAAGTGGTGAGAAAGCATAAAAAATTTTGAAGCTTGTATTCGCTAGATCCTTTTTCCATCCCCGCTTCCATTGTATTTATTTGACTAAATTCATGTCCGAGTTCCAACAAGTTTAGCACCATCATGGCAACCATCACTGTTTGCATTTGAAAGGGTGAATTTCAATGGACCCTTATAGCCACTACATCATTTTAGCTTATTAAACAACGAATGACTCAAACCTCTGTCTTTAGGCACCTAGTTTTTCCAAAGTCTTTGAAGTAGCTTGTGATGCTTCAGGAGTAGGTATAGGAGAAGTCTTAAGTCAAAATGGTCACCCTATAGCATTCTTTATTAAGAAACTCAATGAGGCTAAACAAAGATATTCTACTTATGATAAAGAGTTCTATGCCATTGTTAGATCTCTACAACATTGGCAGTATTATCTTTTGCCTAATGAATTTGTCCTTTACTCTGACAATCACGTATTAAAATATCTTCAATCGCTTTTGCGATTGAATGATAGTCATGTCAAATAGTCTGAGTTCCTTCAAATGTTCACCTTTTTACTTAGACATTAGCCCTAAGAAGATAATAAGGTAGTTGATGCCCTTAGTCGAGTCATGTACACCCATCAAACCATGTAAGTTGACATTATAGGTTCTAATAGGATGAAATCTTAGTATCCTTCTTGTCCTGATTTTAACATCATTCATAAGGAACTCTTAGATAATAATCATAGAGATCATGTAGATTTTATCATTTGTGATGGTTATCTTTTTAAGGGTTCTCATTTATGCATTCTTTATACTTTTATAAGAGATTTTCTAGTTTGAGAAATGCATGCTAGAGGATTAGCTGGTCATTTAGGGAGAGATAAAACCATTGCCTTTGTTGAGAATAGGTTTTATTGGCCTTCATTGAAGAGGGATGTTGCTAGGATTGTATCCTAGTGTCGTACTTGTCAACTAGCTAAGGCTAGGAAGCTTAATCAAGGTTTATACACTCATTTTCCTATTCCTTACCTTCCTTGGAGAGAAACTAATATGGACTTCTTTTTACGATTACTTAAAATCGCTCGGAAACATGATTCTATTTTTGTTGTAGTTGATAGGTTCTTTAAAATGGCTCATTTTATCCCTTGCTCTAAGAGTAGTGATGGTTCACATATAGCTTAACTATTCTTTAGGGAAATTATCCATCTCCGTGGATTACTTGTGTCAATAGTGTCTGATAGAGATGTCAAGTTTGTTAGTTACTTTTGAAGATACTTTGGAAATTGTTTGTTACATCTCTTAAGTTCTTTTCAGCCTATCATCCTCAAACCGATGGCCAAACTGAAGTGACTAATTGTAGCTTAGGGAACTCGCTTCGTTGTGTCATAGGAGACAAGTTAGGTAATTGGGATTTACTGTTGCCTATGACTGACTTTGCTTATAATAATACTATTCATAGGTCCACTGGCAAGAGTCTATTGATAAGTGTCTATTTATATATCATTTTCATATCAATTCGTCCATGTTTCTTTGCTATATTCCTTGGTAGTTTTATGTTTTTGTGTGGTTTTGATGTTTGTAGGAGTTTTGGAGCAACTTGCACAAAAATGTAGTAAAACACTGCATTTTCACCTCTGCTAGTCAACCATCTTATCGGATTTAATTGTATTGATATACAATGAACCCGATGACATGTTGTATACCGTTGGAAAGCTCTCGAAGTCTATTTTCTAGAGAAATTTATGGTTCATGAATTCATTCAGTGTACCAAAAGTTATAATCAAAACAGTGTGAGAAGTGTAGAAATATAATTTCATAAATCTCTGTAGCATATATAATACGGGGCACTGTAGCAGAGTATATAAACACATTTTAGGGTTTTATTTTGATAACTTGAAGAGGGGAGAACGTGGTGGAGGCTGCAACTCTGCAATTCTTTCATCTCCTGGAGTTCTTGAAGGAGAAAGGAAGCTTGGAAAGAGGAAGAACTACAATCCAAAGAGAATTACATCAAATTTGCTAAGTTTTTCCCTTCCCTTTCATTTTCTGGAATGTCTCCATGTTGTATTGTATTTACCACGTTCTTAAACATGTGTAACTGAATCTGAATTGGTTGAGGGTGATTTCAAAGCCCCTGATATGGTTTTTGTAAGTTGATTGTGCAAGAAGTTGTTATCCAATTCTCTAATTGAAGTTGCTTGTATTTTCCCATATCTAATGCTTATGATTGCTTGCTGGATTGTATTTCGAATGGCCAACTGAATATAATCTGGTTGTTGTCTATTGCTAGACTAGAAATCTTGATCCGTAATTGTCTTGAATTTCTAATCCTTAGTAGCAAAATTGTGATCAGAGATTGCAATTGGAGAATACAACCTAAGTTAAATAATCCGAGCTTGTGTGTTTATTGCTTAGATCAACCTATCTTTCTTATCGTAATGCATCCATTGAATTAAATTTAGAGAGCTTGTTCTAGGTTGTTTAATGGATAGAAATTAAATAAAGAGCCTGTTTTATTTAACAACAAAGTAAGGAAAGATTGGGATAACAGAGCTTGTTGTTATCTACGGTTGATAATTTCAATTGTAATTAGATGACAATTCTACAATTAATTTGCAAATCCATATCTTGTGGTAGAGAAGGATCCCTTAACCAGGTTTCTCTCATTGATTTTTCAATCTGTTTAAATTTGCATTGTGTTATTCTTTACTTGCATTAATATTTCATCTAGTTAATCAATCAACAAAAACCCCCTCATTTAGTTTATTGTTGCTTTCGAATAACAAATTCAATTAGAATCAATCCTCGTGGGAACGATATCTTACTCATCACTTTATTACTTGTGCGACTAGTATACTTGCTAGTTTCTAACGCATCATCTATTCATGATTATTTACGGTATTGCACCCCGTCAACCCATTAACCTTGTTCGCCTACCCTCTCTCTACCTTTCTTCAAACTCTGCAACTGATTTTGCCACCCATATGCGTGATCTACACACTAAGGTTAGATAAATGATTTCCATGAGTAATCATAAATATAGGCCTACTGCTAATCTGTATCCTAGAGAAAGGGCTTTTGAGGAAGGTGATTATGTCATGGCTCGTCTTGATCCTTCTTGCTTCCCTAAATAATCCAACAAGAAATTGCATGCTGGTGCCCATGGCCCATTTCAAGTTAATCACATGTTTGGTTCTAATGCTTATTTACTTGATTTGCCTTATGATTGGAGTATCAGTTCAATTTCTTAATGTGGAAGACTTGTTTCCTTACAGAGGAAATTTCGAGCGTCCAGTTGTGTTTGATGTTTTTACAGGTTCTCTTACTGTAACAGGAGCAACATAGTGGTCATCCAAAATGCTATCAACATCATCAATTGGTGAAAGATTGAACGAAGGCAAATAAGGTACGACAATCCCTATGCTTTGGATTTTTACTTATGTCTCACTCGTCCAGAGATGAGTCTTTCTAAGTCTGGGGGAATTGATGTAACATGACTTATTTTGTCGTTACGGTTATTATAGTCTTTTATTCTTCATTTAATTAGGGTTTCATTTATTTGGAAAATTATTAATTTTGGGATTTTGACTCAAAGAGGGATTTTGACTTATTCTAATTTGATTCAAATTCCTAATATATCTTGGTTAGTATAAATATAGGTTCTCATTATTATTTTGATAGGCATTATTCATAAATTGATTTTTTGATATATTGACGAATAATTAAGGTAGATCGTTGGTTAATTATGTGTGAGTGTGAGTATTTGGTTGGAGATTGTTTGTTCTTGATTTTAGTTGTATGTTGTACGTGTTGCCCGTCAGTACCTATTTGGTCCACTTTGATATGAAAAGAATAAGAGCAAGAGTAGGATGAAATCCAGAACTTGTTGAATTGATATACTCTTTCTTTCTTCTAGGTTTGTTACTTCTATAATACTGGAATTTGTAAAAATTTGCTTAGTATTTCAACATTAGAGAGCTAGTTTCAAAGGTGAGTGTGCTAGGAAATTGAGACAACCAAAAAAGGATTATCTCCCAAGTATAAGAGTGTCGAAGTAATAAACCTGGCAAGACTCGGGTCAATTTATAGATTTAGTGGTATAAACTATAGAACGAGAGAATAAGATATGAATAATATAAATAAATAACAGGATTATATTAACAAATAAAATTAAAGATGGTAGGGGGTACAATTGACCATGCAAATGTAAAACAAAAATAAAAGGCAGTAAAACAGACCATGTGATAAGTGTCTATTTATATATCATTTTCATATCAATTCGTCCATGTTTCTTTGCTATATTCCTTGGTATTTTTATGTTTTTGTGTGGTTTTGATGTTTGTAGGAGTTTTGGAGCAACTTGCACAAAAATGGAGTAAAACCCTTCATTTTCACCTCTGCTAGTGATAAGTGTCTATTTATATATCATTTTCATATTAATTCGTCCATGTTTCTTTGCTATATTCCTTGGTATTTTTATGTTTTTGTGTGGTTTTGATGTTTGTAGGAGTTTTGGAGTAACTTGCACAAAAATGGAGTAAAACCCTTCATTTTCACCTCTGCTAGTCAACCATCTTCTCGGATTTAATTGTATTGATATACAATGAACCCGATGACATATCATATACCGTTGAAAAGCTCTCGAAGTCTACTTTTTGGAGAAATTTACGGTTTATGAATCCATTCAGTGTACCGAAAGTTGTAATCAAAACAGTGTGAGAAGTGTAGAAATGTAATTCCACACATCACTGTAGCATGTATAATACGGGACACTGTAGCACGTTACTGTAGCAGAGTATTTAAACACATTTTAGGGTTTTATTTTCATAACTTGAAGAGGGGAAAACGTGGGAGGAGGCTGCATTTCTGGATTTCTCTCATCCCTTGGAGTTCTTGAAGGAGAAAGAAGCTTGGAAAGAGGAAGAACTACAATAAGGAGATTCATCTACAAAGAGATTTTCAAAGGATTTGCTAAGTTTTTCTTTTCCTTTTCAATTCTGGAATTTCTCTGTATTGTATTTATGTTGAACATGTGTAACTAAATCTGAATTGGTTGAGGGTGATTTCAAAGCCCTTGATATGGTTTTTGTAAGTTGATTGTGCAAGAAGTTGTTATCCAATTCTCTAATTGAAGTTGCTTGTATTTTCCCATATCTAATGCTTATGATTGCTTGCTGATTGTATTTGGAATGGCCAACTGAATATAATCTGGTTGTTGTCTATTGCTAGACTAGAAATCTTGATCCGTAATTGTCTTGAATTTCTAATCCTTAGTAGCAAAATTGTGATCAGAGATTGCAATTGGAAGAATACAACCTAAGTTAAATAATCCGAGCTTGTGTGTTTATTGCTTAGATCAACCTATCTTTCTTATCGTAATGCATCCATTGAATTAAACTCAGAGAGCTTGTTCTAGGTTGTTTAATGGATAGAGATTAAATAAAGAGCTTGTTTTATTTAACAACAAAGTAAGGAAAGATTGGGATAACAGAGCTTGTTGTTATCTACGGTTGATAATTTCAATGCTGTAATTGGATGACAATTCTATGATTAATTCGCAAATTTATATCTTGTGGCAGAGAATGATCCCTTAACCAGATTTCTCTCATTGATCTTTCATTCAAATTAACTTCTGTTTTGTTATTCTTAATTTGCATTCATATTTCATTTAGTTAATCATTCAACAAAACCCCTCTTATTTAATTTATTATTGCTGGAAAATAACAAATTCAATTAGAATCAATCCTCATGGGAACGATATCTACTTATCACTTTATTACTTGTGCGACTAGTATACTTGCTAGTTTCGAACGCATCAAGTTTTTGGCGCCGTTGCCGGGGATTGATTTTCTAATCGATTTGTTATTTTGTTTTCATTGTTGATTCGTATTTTTTTTGTTTTTCTTTTTTGATTGTTTGTGTTTAGACGACATGGCAGTAAACTTCCATCAATTCAGTGGCGGATTTGAGCCACAACTACCATGGAGAGTAAATGAGGTAAGCACTCCGAACATTGAACAACAACTTTTAGAGTTAAATTCTCTTGTGGAAAACATGGCTGTAGGACATCTGCAGAAACCTTATGCATGTGGGTTATATTCTACCATGGAGCATCCAATGGACATGTATCCAACTTTGCAAGGACATATGGAACAAGCTAATGCCATGGATGGATTTCCAGGACAAATAAGGCAATGGTATGATCCCTTCTCTAACACTTACAATGCTGGATGGGAAGATCACCGTAATTTCAATTACTGGAATCATCAACCAATCGTTCCAAATGCCGTACCAAATCAACTACAAGGTTTTAATCAACTTAGAGTGCAGCACCCATTTCAAATGCAACCACCACCAATGCTACAACCAGCACCACAACCAGCTCCAGAAAACACAGGTATGTCACTCCAGGATATTGTTAATGCACTTGCCACTAACACAATACAATTCCAGTAGGAAACTGGGGTAAGTATCCAAAACCTCGCAAATCAAATGGGACAATTGGCTACTAGCATGAGCAAATTCGAGGGCCAATGCTCAGAAAAGTTATCTTCTCAAGCGGTGATCAATCCAAGAGAGAATGCTTGTGCGATAACTTTGCGAAGTGGAGAGCAAATGAAAACCGGGGCAAGTATCCAAATCCTGGCAAGAAAATCACAAACTGATGAAGGAGATGACACCACATCCACCATGAACAAAACATTGACTTCTCAGGTAAAACTCCCATTCCTTCATATGTTTCTCCTCCACTTTTTCCTAGTAGATTTGCAAAATCGAAGGAGGAACAAGAACAAGAAATCCAGGAAACTTCTCACAAAATGAGGTAAATATACCACTTCTGGATGCTATCGAGCAAGTATCTCGTTGTACAAAATGTCTCAAGGAGTTATGCACCAGCAAGAGAAAGTTAAAAGGGAATGAGAAAGTAAGTGTGGGGGAAAATGTTTCAGCTTTACTACAAAGAAAAATTCCTCCGAAATGCAATAATCCAGGTACGGTCACCATTCCATGCACCATTGGTAAAACCAAGTTTGAAAGAGCTATGTTAAATTTAGAAGCAGCTATAATGTCATGCCATTTATTTAGCTTCTTTAATCTTTGGACCTTTTGCGAAAACTGTTATTACCATTCAGTTTGCTGATCATTTTAATGCATATCGCAAAAGAGTTGTGGAAGATGTGCTTGTGCAGGTGAATCAATTGGTTTTTCCAGCAGACTTCTATGTCCTTAAAATAGAGGATGAGACATCTCCTAAGCCAACACCGATTCTTTTAGGGAGGCCATTCTCGAAAACTGCTAGAATCAAGATTGATGTTCATTATGGCACTTTGACCATAGAGTTTGATGGCAAGGTGATATGTTTTAATATTTTTGAGGAAATGATGTACCTAGTGACTTATTTCTGTTTTTGTAGTTGATGTTACTGATTCTCTGCCACAACAATGTTTTGAGTTAACTCGCAAGAATGGATTGGATATAGCTATTAATGAGCACATAGGGACAGAAAACTCTAAGGAGTCAGAAATTTTGATACAAGTGTCCAAAGAAATGGAGGAAGTTGTGAAAATTTTAGATGAGACCATCGCAATAACCACAAATAGGTATGATGTTTCGTACATTCAATTTCCTTTATCTAATGAGAAAATTCTTCCTTTTTTGATGACAGCCCCTGCCTTGGAGCTTAAGCTTCTTCCAAATCATTTGAGGCATGGATTCTTGAGTGAGAATGATCCTTTGCCAATTATAATAAAAATGGGCCTTGCACGAATACAAGAAGAGAAACTCGTCCGAATACTTACAAACCACAAACCAGCTATTGGGTGGACGATTGCTAACATCCAAGGCCCAGCCATATGCATGCACCAATTCTTGTTGGAAAAAGGATCCAAGCCCGCTAGAGAAGCACAGCGGAGATTGGACCCTCCCATGATAGAACCAACGTCAGGCTGAGGACGTTAAACCAAGCGCTTATTGGGAGGCAACCCAATGTTTTTGAAAAATAAATAAAAGAAAAGAAAAGAAAAATAAAATAAGGTAATAATGATCGATTTTTGTGTCTCGAGGAGATTCCTTTCGTAGGCCATCAAATTGATCAGGTTTTATCTCTCTTTGCCATCTGTCTTATTTGTTTTTTATATTTTTTTACTTGTTTTTGACTTTTGTTTGCTATTGTGTTGTTATCTCTTTTATGTGTCCTCAGTTTCGTTTATGCTCTTTTCTTTCCCTTCCTTTTGTTTAATTGGATTATTCTGTATTTCGAACTCTTTTGTGCAACAGCTTGAGGAAACACCCAAACGGGAACTAAAACCATTGCCCGAAGGTTTGAAACGTGCATATCTTGGAGAAGAACAGACTCAATCGCATTTTCGGTAATATCTCTCCTTTTCTTCTCTCCAATGGATGTCGATATCTTTCTGTCGAACCTTCATAAATATTTCCCTTCACTTCCTCAAAATGCTGTGTTTAAAATTTATAAAGTACGGATAACTAGACTTTGGGTATTGATGCTCTTAAATCTGCCTGCTGATATCCGATGGCTTATCGAAGCCAAGGTGAGATTGTCCGGTGAGCCGTACATTAATCTCGCAAAATACATGCCTGGTCTAGGAAAAAGCTACTACGCCAAGAGGCGAAGAGCGAAAAGGTTACAAGTATGTTATAAATGTGCTAGATGGAATTGTAACCAGACTTGTCGTTCATTAGGTTTTGCGTCCGGAATAGAGAAGATAAACTTTCATTTATTAAGAATGGTTTGAGTAATGAGTCGCTGGATAATGTTTTGTTAACTCTCGAGGCACATTCTTGTGGACTTGTTCAGCGTGAATTGCTTAATCTATGGACACAATTTCGTGATGAATTGCAGTGTTATAGTCTAGGGAATCTGACTAAAAACGACCCTGTTTGCCAGTTTATAAGAAAACTGGATGGGAATCAAATCCCCGACTCATAGAAGGCGTTTCAGCCGTTACTGGACGTAAAACCAAAGGAAGATGTGAGCCACAATCACAACTACTTGTATATTTGAATGTGTGTTGTTATTGTCAAATTTTTTTTTCTTGTTTCGTTTGATCTGATTATTAATGTTGTTTTTGTGTTGTTGTTGTTTGTTGATTTTGTTTGTTTTAATTTCAAGTGTTCTTTTTGACAAACCATATGACTACCCCATGACATAAGCACGCGTGGGAGACAAGTGTGGCAGTTTTGTCAAACCCCACCGAAAGTATTTTTTCATTTTTCATGCTTCACGTGGGAGACAAGTGTGTAGGTTTTGTCAAACCCCGCCGAAAGCATATCTATTTTTTCAAATCTTCGGGCGATAAATCTGCATCGAGCAACCCCCACCGAAATTATGTCCCCATGTGTCAAATTTGAGAGTTTTACGTGTGTATATATCCATGCTGCATATTTTGAAATGTCATTTTATAACCTGTCTTGCACTTGAATCGCATAATACCTAACATTCACATGATTAATCAAGTCTAGAAGCTTTTAGAAATGAAAAGCACCAACTCAGCGATTCCAAAACTATGCGTCCAACAATATAAAATTTGGTAAAGAGGAGTCCAATCTAAGCAGCTAGGAATTTTGTAGGACATAGCTGCGAGGGGTATTTTTTTCGCATGGATGGGTAGTCTTCGGTTAATATTCCACAATAACATGGAAATCTAAGAAATCCAAAGTTCATACAATTATAGGCAAACCATTAGCTTACGAAATCGTACCCAACACCATATTAAGCACATTTCTAGTACCATGTCCAATTGCACATATGGAATTAAATCCATGCATTTATAGCTTTGCCGGGTTCTATGGTACATTATGGAGAATATTTAAATAATTCCACAATAGCTAAACATCCAAATCGGAAAATTGGTTTGTTTAAATGTTAATAATTTTTTTGATGGTGCAAATGGCTTTCTTGATCAAGCTTAGAAAAAAATTTCATCTCAGCGGCAAAACCTTTATGCTTACAATGCAAAATTGATAAACTCCAAGAATTGAATATTCGCCTATCCAACAACGGCTCGGATAGATTGGTTTGGAAAAGGCAATAAAAGGCGTAGACTGGATTTAACACTCCATCTGTAATCTCTATCTATCGGTTTGCTTCGTTTTTTGTTTACTTTCTCTTTATTGTGTTTATTTGAGTTGAGTTTTTTTTTCAGGTTGTTTCTTTCACCCCAGGTAATATTTTCTAATCTTGGCTTTTAGAGTGGTGGCTTTAAAAAGTTCAAGTTCTCTTGAAACGCATTCTGGATTTCTTTAATCCATAATGGCTGAATAAGGAGGGTAACTTCTAAACTTTTTAAACCCATTCTAACTGACTTGTTTGTGTTTGCTGATTTGTTGGACTTTATTATTTTCTGAGTAAGTTTAGTTTTATGTAATTTCGAGTTGTTGTGTGTTTTTGTCTTTATCAGTTTCGATTCAGAAAAAAAATATTATGGAAAAACCTGAGAATGGAAGAATATGGGGTTTCCTTAACTCTTGAAATGCATTCTTTCTAAATAAATCTGTAGTTTGTTTATTTTATGTTGTTTAAAGTGTCTTGTTTCTTGTTTTGTTCTTCATAATAAAGGTATATAGGGTGGAAACCTTAAGTCTGCGGGCTACTGGTCCTAAGGATTGTTGAAATATACAATCTTGACTCAGGTGTAACAACGCCACTTACCTCTTTTCTTGCATTTTGTGGGTCGATGATAAGATAATGATTGAATTAAGAATAACTCTTGGAAAATGATAAATGATGCATGGATCTGTGGGCTTGAAATGTTTATTGGTTTTCGCTTTGCTTTTGATTCCTTGCGCAACATTGAGCACTGAGCTATTATCACTGAGTTATTTGTTCACTTAGAGAAAGTTTAGGTAATTTAAATGTTTCTTCAGATTTCAATGAATTCTAGAACTTGTTTGATGGTCACTCAAGGCGAAATCCTAGGCTGTGCAACATTGGGGAAATGATTTAGGCCATCTTTAGACCGTTTGAGCCTTAATAGCCAACCTTGAAAGAAATTGATCCCTAGTTACCCCTTTGAGCCTCTGTAAGCCTTTTTCTTTGTTAACTCACTAAAAGATTTCCTAACCTCAAATGAATTTGTTCCAAACAGTTTATCCCTTACTTATGAGCATGTAGATCATTCACAATTAAATTTTGAGCTATGTTCTGGTTTTGGGAAGTTAGCGGAGGTTGGGATGTGTCATGAGCAATGCAAGTGAGTTCTATTGTGTTTGAAAAAAAAGAAAAAAAGAAAAAAAAAAAGCCAATCTGTACTTATCGTCCACGTCTTACACATTGAGGACAATGTGTTGTTTAAGTATGGGGGAGGGGAAGTGTAATAAAAAAAAAGAAAAAAAGAAAAAAAGAGAACAAAAGAAAAAGAATAAGAGATCTATACCCTTAAGTGTTCTTAAAAAGAATGAAACAACAAAGTGTGGAGGTGTAGTTTTCTTTTGTTTTCTGCAAAAAAAAAAAAAAAAGATTGATGTGTTCTAAATAATTTGGGGGAGTAACCTGAGTGTTTGAAATGAAGTTGTGTTATAGGGTTGAGCTCTACATAGACTTGAATGATTTATGAGTTTGTGGGTGATTTGAGCCAAATTATTATCCTTTATCATACCTTCACCCAAGCCAAACGTTACAAGCTTAATCAAGTCCTACTTGATCCTTGGTGTTGTGCATGTCTACATTAGTGGAGAGTGACTTGAAAAGCAGGCCTATGGAGTTCATTTATACACACATCTTCAATATTAAATATGATTCATTTTTTATGCATAAACTCATCTGGGTTACAAGTGATTAGGTGAGAATGGCTCTACATACACACACTTGAGTAATTGAAGTGAAGCAAAACTAATCTTTGAGATGAAATTCTTGATCAAGTGCATTATTTTGAAGTTTTCCTTGGGTTATAATTAAGTACAATCTTTGAGGCCTATTTTGCAAGATGAAGCATTTGTGTGTTTTAATTTTTTGTTGATTCTGTTTCGGTTTAGTTTTATTTCATATTGTCGTAGTTGCTAGAGGACTAGCAAAGTCTAAGTGTGGGGGAATTTGATAAGTGTCTATTTATATATCATTTTCATATCAATTCGTCCATGTTTCTTTGCTATATTCCTTGGTATTTTTATGTTTTTGTGTGGTTTTGATTTTTGTAGGAGTTTTGGAGCAACTTGCACAAAAATGGAGTAAAACCCTTCATTTTCACCTCTGCTAGTTGATAAGTGTCTATTTATATATCATTTTCATATCAATTCGTCCATGTTTCTTTGCTATATTCCTTGGTATTTTTATGTTTTTGTGTGGTTTTGATGTTTGTAGGAGTTTTGGAGCAACTTGCACAAAAATGGAGTAAACCCTTCATTTTCACCTCTGCTAATATCTTAACGATCATGTTAGGAATTATATCCTGGTTGTCATGATTCTAGTAGTGTTATCTTATTTGATTTATAAAACAAGCCAAAATACAAGTTGTTCTATCATTTCTCTTTAAGAGATGTTGTTGTGTTGATCTATATTTATTTCATCTTAATCATCATATCTTGACGTCATGTGTCATAATTTCTCTTATAATAAAATAACTTTGAGATTATAATCTAAGTGTTGACTATGGGTGGGGTTATACAAACCCCGAAAGATACTTTGTAAGCCCCATTCCTCAAAACACCTCACAATTAAATTTAAAAATTTAAAATATATTTTACACCCCCTTTACATACCATTTATATCTTCATTAAATAAATAAATTATTGTTAAAAAAGAAAAATCTGTCAAGTTCAACGTAATTAAAGGTTGTTAATTTTTTTAATTAAAATTCTTTTATAGAAATTGTGTTAAAATGAATTATATCATTACTTATTTAAGAAAAATTCATCATTTTAATGCTTTAAAATCAAGTCTAATCAAAATTTCATGTTTTTTTTCCTCTCTATCTTCTGTAATATCAACTTTAAAACTCACCCTAGTTTCAGAAGCATCAAACAAAATGTCTCTTTGGATGATGGCTAAAAGTACCAGCACAAAAGCAACAAAGAAATGCAAAAAGGCATTGAATCAATACTAGCAACTTCAACAGCTCTCTTGCTTGCGGGTACCTGCTCAGTGCTCACTGGTTCCTGTGTTAAGGGGCAAGGGGGAAATGAAAATGTGAGTTAGTTTTGTGTTTTGTTTTACAGTTTGTATGAGTTCTTATTTCTGGGTAACAGGGTTAGTTTCTTACTATATATTTCTTAGCTTCTAACAAAAGCATCGATCATCTAACTGAATACTAATGATTATTGTTCATCCAAAAGAGAAAAGAGAAACAACATTCATTCATATACATGTACATGCAAAGCAAAAATTGCAGACAAAGAAGAGAAAGAGCAAATGGTGAAGGAGGAGAAGCTCACGATATATCACAAATGTAGAAGAACCACAACCGTTAAAGACTTAAATTCGTCTTCAGATCTCCCTCTTGAGCTCCTAGCATAATAGCTTAAAGAAAAGAAACTTAAAGTTTGTCGCTCTTTTAAACTTCTGTGAAGCCACCGAACCAGACAAAAAATAGAAGAGAAGCGAAAGAGGAAGAAGTATCTTCTCCAATCGCTTCAGATGTGCAAGGGAAAAAGCATTCATGTAGGTACTCCGCAAACGTCCATTGACGATAGTTGAAGAAATTAAATAGAAGCTTTTTGAATGGGTTCAGATATCCTCTCAGCTTTTCATGAGAATGATAAAGAGATAGGCGAGAAGAATAAGAAGTAGCAAAGATTACGTCTAGGGTTCTTTAATTTTCTTTATATAGTATTATGAAATTCAAGGAAATCCATATCTATTAAAAATTTTCAAAATCATTCCCATAATCAGTCCCTATATTTCAAACGTTTTCATTTTCACCATTAGACTAATCTTTATAATTTTTATAGCACTAAATATTTGGATTTAATTTTTAAAATAAATTATAATAATTTTTTGCATATTTTAAATGTTATATTATTGCAAAATAATTTTTTTGATATTTTTAATTGCTTAATTTTCATCAAAGCAATTAAATAATGTTATTTTCATCGCTTTAAAATTAAAAAATAATTTTATTTATTTCATAAAATTTTCACATTTAAAAATTCATTTTTTTAAATTTAATATTTAAAAATTTATTCTTTTTATACATATAATAATGTTATCTTTAATTTAAAGATTTTTAAAAATTATTTTTAATTTTAGAGTAAAAATAAAATTATATTATTTAATTATATGTAGATAAATTTATTGAAAGTTTAAATATTATATTCACATATTTGAAAGAAAAAATAAAAAGAAAGAGGAAAATTTGAGATGGAGAAGAAAAAATTATATTTTCATATACTTGTCAAACTTTAAAAAAATGTGATATATATGTGCTTGAATAAAGACAAAAAGTGACAAATAAGATAAATTGATAGGTTTGACTTTTAAGACTTAGTTAAATTTATCACTTTTTTAAAAAACTGTCAAATAAGAAAATTGTGAAGTGACAAATATGCAAAAAATTCTTGTAGTGAGAACATTCATAACACTGAATATGCCCTTTCTTTTCAGGTTGTTTTGGCTTTTTGTCATTCTCTTTGTTGAACTTTCTGAATTTTTCTACACTTAAGTTTGATGGCTTTTCTTGATTCTTTTTCCTGAAATTTCTTTTCATGAACCTAACATAATTTCTTGTTAGAAAAGCAATCTATTTAGAATCAGTTTCATCAAGCTTATCATTACTTTCATCATCAGATTTTTCAGTTTTCACAGTAAATACAATGCTTTTTCCTTTTTGCTTCCTAGTACTTTGATTAATTTCAAAGTTTTGGAGGATGCCAATCAGTTCATCAACCCTCATCTCATCAGTGTTTTTCACTTCCTCAATGGCTGAAATTTGAGGTTGAAATTTATCTGGGACAGACCTAATTATCTTACTAACAACTTCTACATCAGTGAAAGTTTTTTCAAGCATATATACAAAATTTGTGATGTGACATATCTTAGAGTAAAATTCAGAAATTGACTCATCCTCATGCATCATTAAATTTTTAAATTGAGAATTAAGTCTCATCAATTTAGATCTTTTAATAGATGTAGTACCTTCATGTTTTACCTCAAGTATGTCCCATGCTTCCTTGGCCACTTTGCACCTTGAAATCTGTCCAAAGTTGTTTAAGTCCACTACAGCAAAAATTACATTAAGAGCCTTTGAATTCCAGCTGGAACGTCGGTATTCTTCATCAGTCCATTCATCTTCAGGTTTGGTTCAGAATCACCAAAAGCATTCAACTTTGTTAGCGATGTCCATCCTTTAAGTACGCTAGCCCATGCCCTGTCATCAAGAGATTTGATATACATCATCATTCTTATCTTCCAATATGAATAATTACCATCATCAAGGATAGATGGTTGTTGTGTTTCGGATCCTCCATTAAGAATAAACTCCATTCTTCCATATCAACCTGATAGTTTTCTTCACTTGTCTATCAGTGAACCTGCTCTGATACCAATTGAGAATTCTGGAAGTATGTAGTTATAAGCAATATAACAGTAAACTATAACGTAAATCGATACAGGAGGATTTTACGTGATTTGGTTATAAAACCTACGTCCACGGATAGCTATAGAGCTACAATTCATTAAGTTCTTGTTTATACAATCTTTAGGACCTTTTACAGTGCTGACTCACTCTCACACACAGACCTAATCTTTGTAAAAGAAAATCTTCGTAAAGATCTTAAACTCTAGTGGCACTACCCGCTCTCTGTCACAGATAACTTAACAACACACTGTTAAGTTATAAATAACATCCGATATCTAATATTGAATTATATAAACACTTAACCCGTAAGTTATCCCAAGTGTCTACTAACTCGCGTAGACCCAGTCAACAACTCATGTATAATTTCTATCTCTCATACATGAATTAAAAGACTCAAGAAATTAAATTAAAGAAGACATTCCAATTTGCGTTGAAGCTCTTCTCTCAAATCTTGGAATGCCAAAACAAAGAAACACTCCCAACTAATTAATGTATTTCCGCCACTTAAGTTGAAAAATAACTTAGTATATATAGTAAGAGGCCTGGACGAAATCTCCTAGAAATCCTGTAAAAGATCTAAAATAAAATCACATTAGGATTAGGAGAAATAAAATAAGAAGTGATATAATAAAGTTCTTAAAGAGATTAGGATAAATAAATATTCTTCTATTCTAATTAGGATACAAGGTATTATATCCTAATCTTAGAAGATATTTATTATAAATCAAATACTTCCTAAAATATAATTTTAGAAACAGTAGAATAATCAAAATAATATTCTTGCTTCATCACAAGTTGAACAAAACATAACACATGCATGACACATGCATGTTGTAACTAAAAATCTCGTTATCAACGCTCTCGGCATAAGTGCTCGACAAACATGCTCGACACTCGACACTTGATGCTCGACACTTTTAACACAACAGTCTCGTCACAAACCTTCCCTACACATCTACGCGACACTTTGACAATCAACACTCGACACGCGATGTATACAAGCTCGACATACAAATAAACTCGACACGCATATAATCTCGACAACTCGACATTAACTCGTCACTCGACAATCTCAACAATCTTGACAACTCGACAATATGCTCGACGCTTGACAAAACAACAACGCGACACTGGAAATAAGCTCAACACTCGACAAAAAAACAACGCAACACTAGAAACAAGCTTGACAACAACACACGACACATGTTGACACTAGCTCGACACACTAACACTAATAGTCCATCTAACTCTAAATTCTCTAAACGTGTATAAGATAATGATTGTTAATCGATGTTACATAATATAAATTTAGTATGGAAAGAATATTGATTGATAGGCGGCAATCTAACAAATATTATTTCAAAATCCATGAGTAAATTAATTTATACCATATATATAATTGAATCTCTTTAATTTGCATTAATTAGACTGAAGATTATATACTAAAGAATGGGAATTTTTCAAAATTTTCTCTTTATTAAGCATTAATTAGATTAAAGATTATATTGTTGAGATAGGTCATATTAATTTTGAGAAAATATCATACCCGTACATTGACGTATTCAATTATGTCCCTTTCGTATAAAAAACGGCTACTTTCTAAAGTATTTATTCATACTTATGTTCATTTACGAAATGACCCCTTAGTTTGGCTTGGTTTCAGCATTGCTCTAAGGGGTAATATAGTCTTTTAAAGTAAGTCATTGAATTGAGCACGAATGTTATTTACGTTGCACGTAACGTGTTGACCTTCCTTCCAATACGCAGATTCATGGAGTTTGTGATCTGATGAAGCGGAAAGGTGAGTTTGGTGCAGAATAAGGTCGGTCAGCTAGTTTTGTGTACCATAATTTATAGGAGAAAGATGGCTGCTTCTTTCAACTGCAGTCATAGATTGAAGTATGATGTGTTCATCAGCTTTAGAGGTGAAGACACCTGCTGACACGACCCACCCCTAGCTACATGGGCGAATCATGCCTAAAACTGTGGACTATTGACTGTTTCTTAATTCTTGTCTTTTTCATGGAACAAACTTGAAATAATTTCCATTACATCCACAAATGAAATTTAAATAAAACAATTAAACTATTACAACCTTGACCTATCCTTGCACCATCACGTGGCTGGGTCTCCACACTTTCTAACTAGTTATATTTAAAACAATAAAATAATCATCTTTAATCGTATAATACGATGCTCTTGATGATCATGCTAAAATCATCGCTTCAGTTATTTACTATGCAAAACAAAAATTTCTTAAAAATCTTCTTTCAAAAGAAACTATTGTGAATCATGCTTCTTTTTCAAACTAACTCATATAAACATATTCAAAACTCTTTTCATTATACTAAACAAGTACCCCTGAAGTTGTCTGATCCTGCCTTGCGAGATCTAACATCGCACAAGCAGAGCTATCTGAATTTCTCACACCTGGTGAGATCTACATCATGCAGGCAGAACTATCTGTACCTAGCGAGATCTGACATCGCGCAGGCCTACTATCTGGTCATACGCATGCGTAGAGTTGCCCCCAAAGGGCTAAAACGCCCAGATCACACGGCCCAAAGCCTTTTTGTGTGTCTGAACGAGTCCCAAAGGTCTTTATCTTTCTATCTGAAATCTGCTGTCTCACTATCTAAGTGAGCTGGGTACTAGCTTAGTATAATATAATTAAACTTTCTTATTTTTGCTAAAACTGATTTCTTTTCAAAATTTGCTTCATATGCTAAATCATTGCTTCTCAAGCAAATTTATCAAAATTTGTAAATCTTATGTAAGCTGAACTGAACTCATAACATCTGAATCCTTGAAAATCTATGATAAATATTTAAAAGAGTAATTACAATTACTTTAAGAAATCCTCGAAATCAAACTATGAAAAGAATTGATCGTAATTATTCTGCTTATACACTTTTTATAAAATAGTAAAATATGCATCTATAATAATATAGAAAACGATTCATAAATAAAACATGAATCTTTCTTAAAAATGCTAGATCATTGTTTAAAACTAACTTTGCAACTAAAATTTATATCTACAACCATTTGGAAAACTAGATTTAAAACATCTTAATAATTGAAAGCAAACATAACAAATGAGTCTATTTACCCTCGAGAAATAAAAAAGAAACTAACTTGAATTCTTCTGAATTTGCTAAAATTCTCAAAAATTCTATTAAATGCTAAATAAACATAGCTAAATAAATACTAAAACATATTTCTAATTATCTAGAAAAATAAATCTTCTACTATTTCTAAAACTTTCTAAAATATCCATAAAATAAAATACTTTTCATCTCACTATAAACCATAATTTATATTTCTATCTCAAAATCTCATACATCATACTTTAACTCAAATCTTTTTTACTATTCTAAATTTTTCATAATTCTGCATTTAGGTCCCTACAATTTCTGGAACAGCTTTCTAAATTTGCAATTCAGTCCTGCTTTGGCAGTTTTAAAATTTTGCATTGTCACCCCTACAGAATTTAAATTCTACTTCCCACCAACATATAATATATATACATTCATGCTACAACATTTACTTTAAATTTATTTTTCTCTTGTACTCAAACTTATTGAAACAACAATTACTATATATTTAAAACTAATCTACTACCACCACCCATAACCGTCCTCAATCTAAAATCTAATACTTTACATACACTTATTTTCAAAATACATAAATCATCATTATCTATTCTAAAAACTTTTAATATAACTCAATTAATTAAACTAATAACTTAAATCATATGAAAAATCATAAATCTAATACACTTTAATATAATATGAAATTCTCAAAACATAACCCACTCACTAATTTTGTTGCACAACTCGGTTAGCTCGGATTTGATTCCAAAATCAACGTTCCACATAGTTGGTCACATCCTTCAACAAATAATTTATCCTTCATTATCCTAACATCATAAAAGAGCTCATCACATCATATTCAATTCATAATCAACCTGAATGTTTAAAATTTCCAATATCCAACTTCATATCTTAATCCAATCAATCCTAGTTAACTCAATTTCCAAACTTCTTAAACAGAACAGTTCATGTTCTCTGATTTTTAATAAATAATTTACTTGTCAGAATGGTCTAAATTTTATACAGATCTTCTACACATACATATCTAATGACATATAAAATTTCATAGCATTCCAAGTTCATTAGGTACCTCAAAATATTCATATTTCCAGATACAAAAATTCTGTAAATAAAATTCTAGAACTGACCTCTCCCTATTCCAAAATACATGATAATTCGAAATAAATTCATAAAATTACAAAACTTTTCAGATTTAAACTAGACATATACACAAACTCGGATCCCAAATTTCATAATTTTTGAAGACCTCTAGATACCTCAAATCACTTACCCAAAACTGATTTTCTGTAGAAAAACTGAATTTCTAGTAGTAAACAGTAAATTTCAAAA